>JAXQQM020072508.1:0-89903 GCA_034641835.2 Pinus albicaulis
CGGCTTCTATCTAAAAAAAAACAACAGTCTTAATATGTGAGCAAAAAGTATTAAGAAGATTAGATAAACCATATCAACACATAGACATCATGCACAGAGACACCAGATATAAGTGGAAACCCATAAAGGGAGAAAACCACATTTTATTATTGTTGTGATGCAAAGGCAAGCTCCAACTCCCTCTCACCATTGATTTTTTGTAGGCACCAACCTACAGGAGGCTCCTACCTCAATTCTGCAAGCTAAAACTTGCAAGGAAGCTCCAACTCCCTTCAATTTTCTGTAGGCACCGACCTACAGGAGGCTCCAACCTTAGTCAACTACAACTGACAGCTATCAAGCTTCAACTTGATAAGGAAGCTCCAACTTCCTCAATTTATCAACCAGAATGTTTGCTGATTTACCTCAGATATCAGCTCTGTTCCGTAGCATCTCTTTCTGCTCCTCTTTTCCTAATATTTTTTGTCTTAATTTTCCAAACTCTGCATTCTCTCTTCTTACTCTCTCTCACCTCTTGCAGCTTTCTTATTTTCTTCAACTCTCTTCAATTTTGCTACACACTCTCTTCTTCTCTCATTCTATTTCCATCAACTTTCTCCCCTTTGATATTACCCTGTTTTATACAAAAATAGCTTCATGGATGTTTGTATTCTACTGGGAATTCGAAATGAACAGCCCTGTCTCTTTGCCTTCTGCCTTCTTATCTCTTTTCAGCTCACTCAGAAAATGTAACTGTAGGTGCTTATTTTAATATTACAGTGGGATATTTGCTCTCTTTCGGAGACTTGCCAATGCATCACAACAATATAAATTAGAATCGTTTACATTCAATTACAATGAGAACTCCAGATCACTCATTCAGCCTCTTGGCTGGCTGCGCATTTGTCCCTTTCGGCTCTGTTTGTTTCCTTATTCACTATCGCAGGGTAACGGCCATATGCCAGACATTTGTAACTGTGCTTTTTATATCAGTGCTTTCTATATATATATATATATATATATAATTTAATTTCAAATCTCGGCATACTTATACAGAGCTTCAGTAAAAAAACTTCCACGTCCACTATAACAATAAAGAATCATGTTAATACATAAAAAATTCCCTTTTGGGCCCACTTGCCACACTTTCCGATGTGATATATTACTCCTCGACTTCTTCTGATTGCGATTGATCGCAATCGCAATTTCCATTTGAATGTATCGACATTCCAGTGCTCCGATGCTTCGATTCCGATGATTCACTGTTTACCGGAACTCAACCATATATGAATCATAGTTTATAAAGCCCATCGGGTCTGGTCTTTCATCGAAATCGCAATCTTTTATATATTTCTCCGATGTTCTACTTTTGTCCGATGCGATTGACCACTGTTCATTGTATTTTGTCGATGTGATGAATCACTGTTCTGCCGATGCGATGTACGGGTCCAGAACTCAAACACACATATGAATCATGAGTTATTGATCCATCGGGTCCGCATTTCAATCAAAACTCTTGTCAACATGTTCCACTGCCCTTAGATTCTCCGATGCGATGGCATACCTTTAAGCCGGACTTCAAACACACATGAGCCACTGTGTATAATGAATCGGGTTCGGAACTCAATCGAAATCGCAATATTTTGATAACAATTTCTGCTGCCAGCTTTTCTCCGATGCGATTGGGTGAGGGTCCCACAACATAAGACTTTTGTTTGATTTAAATCCGAACAAACCTTTTGTATTCTTAATTTCACATCCATAACTATAATATATATATATATATATATATATATATATATATATATATATATATATATATATATATATATATATATATATATATATACGCCTTGTACTTTGACCACTAGCACGAGATTTTATGATGTATTCAATTCACGGGCCCTCATATATTTGATAAACTTTACACCTTTAATTCATCCAAATGCCAGCGCCCTTTGAACATCTAAACCTACATACAAATGCATTATATAAGATTTGATATTTATATATATATATCAATATGTTATAGACCAACACACACACACACATATATATATATATATATATATATATACTCCGCATAGATCAAAAGTCAGACCATGTATTGGACCCTTTGTTTAAAAGACGCTACCCTTTGTTTGATATATATGTATACTTTGGCAATGGTTTAAAACTAACATTGCTCGTCGGGCCCATGATGCATTGCACCCTGCCTTTATATATTGCGTACCATATAAATGTATATGGTTTGGACCTTTGCATATAAGACACAACATAAATTGAGGCACTGCATATATATAAGCTTTATGTTTCAGCTTTAGTGTATCCTCCAGCATGGGTTATGATTCTCGAAATAAGGTTTATATATGTACTTTGCTGCTTGGGTTAAGATTCCCGGAATTCTGTTTATGTATCCTCCAGCTGTGGTAAGGATTCTCGGAATTTATGTTTAGTGTATCTACCAACTGGGGTAGTGATTCTTGGAATAACGACTCTGCCTCTGCCTCTGCCTTTCTACGATAACGGCTCTGCCTCTGCCTCTGCCTTTGCCTTTCTACTTCTGCCTTCGCTACACCTCTGCTGCTCGACCTCTTCCTCTGCCTTCGCTGTACCTCTGCTGCTAGACCTCTGCCTCTGCCTTCGTTGTACCTCTGCTGCATGATTTACCTACTGTCTTCTGCTACTGTTCTTTGCCTATCTCTGCATCTGCTGCCTTCTTTTTCTGTCTTTGTCTCTTCTGCCTCTATTGCCATCAATGAAAACATTTCCGACAAAACTTTCTCTTAAATCACTGTTTCATTGCATCTTAGTAAACATGGTGGTTTTTATAATAAACTATGTTTTTGTCTTCAATGGGACTGTGCCTTTTTCATAATAAAATGACCCTTAACACCTTCCTCAAACTCAAAAATTTAGGGAAGAAATTTAGTAAATACCTCTTTAAGAAAGTATGGCTGCTTTTTGGAGATGATTTCACTGTGCACAAATTCAATTTGAGGTGAAAAGGAGGCATTTTGGGAAGCGCTATGCTACTGTGCACAGGCGCGTAGAATTTGAATGCTATCAGGTCGGGCCTGGGCACCTATGAATGCGTTGTGGTCGGGTCGGGCGGAGTGTAACAAGTGCATTGTGCCACTCTACAGGTGCATCGTGCTCAATGCAAAGGCCTTCTGTGAGCACTTACAGGTGTGTCGCACTAAATTCCAGGCGCGTCGCGTCCTGAAAAACTATGAAAATTGCTCGGTCAGGTTTTGAAAAAACGTTTTTTCTTCACTCCTTTGCATAATAGAAATGATCTTTGACTTTGAGGGCTTTTATAGCTCCTTTTTGAAAATGTTTTGAATTCCTTTTCCCTCTTTTTTTGGTGATTCCTCACTTTTTTTCCTTTTTCATCAAACTGAAGGTTTCCTTTAAAACACAGTGTCTCTCTTTTCCAAACAAACTCTAACCTTTGTTAATCTACCCTCTGCCTTTTTGTGAAGGAGGCCATTGCTGAAGTCTCTCAAACCAACTGTCCTCTTTCCCATGTGACTTTTCTTATGGTAAGTGTCCTTGTCTCAAAAGAATTGTGAAGCTTTTTAAGAGTGAAAAACATGATTAGTAGATGATGAGGGCTTGCTGTTAGGCATTGTGGACTAACACTTTCCTTTGACTGTGTATACACCTTCTATTTGTCCTGAAGAAAATCCTTGCAAATGTGACCACTTATGCTCATGTAAAATCATGGTTGGGCCCTTAGCTCATGATGAAGGGGGCCTTCAAACAATGACAATTCACCTATCTTAACCATGTGCCCACTGTCTTTTAAATGAGGTGAAAAAATAACTCTGGGCACTTTTCCCTTTATTCATCACTTGGAGGGAGTATTTTTGATAAGCCATAATGGATTTGTTCTAAATGAAAAATATGCCTTTCCACATAAACCCTCAGTGTGAATGTCTATTTATATCAGTTTGCAAAAGTCATTTTAAAACCAAGCTTGTTCTACCTCCTTGGCCATTTAGACGAGGCTGCGCTTAGTCAAAAATCCACCCTTGGATTATACTTTGAAGGAGGCTTTAATAAAAAAAAAAACAGAGGCCTTTTAACACCATCATGTCACTCTTTTCTTGTGATATGAAAAAGGCCTTTAACTTATCATCTTTCCTTTGAGTCACCACTATTCCTCAACTCGTCTTTCCAATAGAAACCTTTCTCAAACACAATTTTAAACCCTGCTATGCATCTTTTGTTCATCCTTTGGAGGAAAAAGTGCCAAGCAGCCACTGAAGTTTCTCAAAAACATGTTTGACCATCTGCTTTCTTGTGAAGGAGGCCACAACAATGTTTTTCTAACCCTATGCTTTTTGAAGGAGGTTCTATCATTGTGATTTTAACCCTCTACTTATTATTGAAGGAGGTTATCTTAAACACAGGATCTCTATCTATTTCAATCACTATACCTTGCCTTGTAATATATGCCTTTTCTTTGCCATATCACTGTGAAGTTTTTAAGGAAGCAACCATGTGATTGGTATATGGAGAGTGTTCAATGCTAGACATCATTGAACTAAATTTTCCCTTGACTGTGCTTTCAGAAGTATATTGGCACTGCCTTTGACTAATGTTCACATCCCAGGTTCAAGGTAACATAAGAAGCAGCTGTATTCTTATGCCCTACATGATGATGCCCTTTGGAAAGATTATGCAGCACTGCTGATCAACATCACTTAGTCTTTTGTGTTCATTTGATTTGAGGAATGATCTCTACTCTTCAAGCAACCTTTGGATTTAAACCATGTACACTTGCTGCTCTTTACTTTACAACTCTCCATCTAATTATTGAAGGAAAAATATTTTAGTATGAGAAACTTGTTCAGTTGATCCTTTGCTCCCATTTTCACACTGATCATCATTCAATTACACCCCTGCAGAGATGTAACAACATATGCCTTTGAACCTTGGAGAGCTCCTTTGGTGTTTCATGGAGATTTCTCCTGATCTAAGCATATTTCTTCAGACAGTGAACATCCTCACCTTTTCCTGATTTGGATCTTTGCTAAACTTTTTCTTAAATGAGACAAAGTGACCTCTTAGTGGTGTGCGACCTATGGATAGATCAAGGCTTGTTTTGAAAAATAGGGAAAGATTCATGGCTGACTGGTACTAGACACAAGTTTTTTGGCTTAGGATATCTTAGCCAAGGAAAAACTCCCTAAACACCACTATCTAACTTAGAGACAATAGTCACAGATTCTGAGTGTTTTCTTAGGCATGATTAGATTTTCATATGACAAGATGATCAGGGATACAGGAGCAGACACTTTGTCAAATTTTGGATAGTGTTACCCTAAAAAATTGTCACCTTGACATTCTGCTAACTGTATGAGCTCATTAACCCTCATACATACCTCCTCTACAAGTCTTACAACCTTTGTTCTTCATTCCAAGCCCTGAAACATGGAGAAAAAACCCTGAAAAGCTCAAAAACTTTGGGTACGCAGGTAATATTAAGCCTACCTGCATTCCTGGCTAGGGTACGCAGGTAATGTGAAGAGGAACTGTGTTCTAGAACGTAGTTTTCCAATGTTATGCCCACGGAACCCCTATAAGATAAAAAAAAGCGCGAAATTAAACTGAAAAAGTTGAATTTTGGTCAATTCTAGAAGGTTCTAGATGAGATTTTTTGGGGATGAGTACGCTTTAGTAAGGTGCATGTATCCCACACCTTAAGGAACTAATCCCTTGATGTGAGGAGCCTATCCCTTTGAAGGAGGTTTCTATCCCTTTAAAGGTGGAATCCTAACCTCCTCATCTGCTCTATAAAAGGAGGCATTGGGTAGCCTCAAAGGGTTTTAAGTGAAGATTGGTTAAAAAAATTTTGGAGATTGAGAATTGGAATTCAAGCTTTATATTTGATTGAATTGAAGTGCTTTAGACTTCTTTCTGCTGAGCTTTTGAGAGGAAAGATCACATACCTCTATGTGCTCCTGAAAGAAGAGTGCAAGAATTATAAAAGTAGAGGAGACTCCTGCTTCGAACCCCGGGAAGGCCTTTCGAACATCAAGGATAAGGTTGTAATGTTCTTCTGTATATTTTAAGATTAATACAATCAAGTTTTGTTTTTCTCAATAAATTTTTGTTCGATTGTTTATTTCAATAAGCTGTCGTTTGATCATTTATTTCATAGATTCCTTGATCACTATGATAGGCATGTTTTATAATTATTTGTTATACCGGTGCTATTTAATATTTGCTTGTTTGTGATTGCAGGTCGACAAAAGACGACACTTTGTTGCGACGAAAGAACTCCTGTTGCGACGGAAGGATTCTTGATGCGACGGAAGCACTACGACTGCAAATAAGCATTTGGATCTAAGGTAAGATCGAAACCTTCATAGCATTTAATTGTAAAACGAATATATTTAGAGAAATACAAAATTAGTTGTTCGTTTGTTGCTAGATTGTCTTCTGACACTAGGGAGATCGGTCTTGTCCGCAAGAACGATTTATCCGGCCAACAAATTGGCGACTCCACTGAGGATCGAACCCAGAATATCTGGTTTCGCCTTTGAGTGTTTATATTTTTTTTGATCTTTGGAACTCTCACCCGATTTTCTTGACTTCCACTTGATTGGTTCTTAGATTACATTAGAATCATCTTGTGTTTGAGAATTCTCTTGCATAGATCACATTTGCAGAATTAGAATTCTCATTTTCAGAATATGAATGAAAAATGTGCATAGATTACATTTGCATACTTTTCATGTGAATTGTGCATAGATTACAACTGCATAGTTTACATTCTGAAAAATCAATCATAGATTTAGATCAGTTTTCTTTGATTTGAATTTAGATGTTTTTATGCTTGTTTTAAAAAAAACACAAAAATATAAAAAATTGTTTTGGGATTGATTTGCATTAGTTTTTCTTGATGAAATTAGTGCATTAGAGAATTTGTTATATTTTCTCTTAGTGATCAATTTTTGCATCGTTGGAAGTGAATGGAAACTCTCTCCTTACTTTAGTTAGGATTCATCGAATTGAAAAGATTACATTATCATATTTGATTGCATTCAGTTTTTGGTTGGGTCACAACACCATTGGTTTCCTATCCATTTACCCTTTTGAGTAATAACAACCTAAATAACACAATGCTTAATTAAAATTCGTCTAGTAATTTTTACATTTTTAGGGCTCTTTCCACCAATCTAGCTCAGGATTAGTGCTTTGGAATAGGTTGTAGTTAACTTTCCAAAGCAACAAAAACAAACAAGTAGATAAATCTTGCGGTAGGAAATAAATCTAGTTGTAATTTGTATAATCTGGGAAGCTTCTCTTAAAGAAGTCAATCACGAGATCATGTCCGAACCTTTGAAACAATCAATTCTGTTTCATTGGGGAAGATAGAAGATTTTGCGCGCATTACAAACGGTAAACCTCAGATTAACCATTGTCGAGGAGCCTAGGGTCACTTGTCGGTAAACCTCATATTAACCATGTCGAGGAACCTTCAAGGGGATTGAGCTTTGTTACTCTGCCCTTGCACGTGGGATCGGATCATAGACTGTTCCCCCAGTTGTATTTGTTATTGTTGGTAACCTTAGTGTCCGTAAGCTTAAGATTATTTCCTAAGGTGACGGTGAAGGAAAGATCTCTCTGTACCTGGAGCAAACGTCGACTAGACTCACTTGGACTCTCTGGGGGGTTCTCTTCACTTGAGATGGTTTTGTGAAGAAACTTGTGCCAGTCTGTTTCATTAAGAAAGTTGTCGGGGTAACTGTTCCAACCACCCTTTCTGTATTAAATTCTACGATGTTGGATTTCATCACCAAATAGTGTTTTTAGTACGGGAAGTTACTGTTTGTGTGTGGTTTGACTCCTAGATTTGATAGCGTGTGTTAATTTGTTTGTTTTTACTTTTAGAGACCATAGGCGTGAATTATGAATTTTAATTGTTAGTTGGGAATTGTGAATTGTTAATTTTAGTTTTAAATTGTTAATAAAATTCACTAAAGTTGAATATAATGGCAACTGTTCCAGAATTTACCAACCAAGGAACTCCTCTTAACGAGAATCCTAGTACTTTTCCTTGCTTTGTAAATGTTGGTCCTCCTTATATGGCTACTTTGTCATTACCTGGATTTACAATAGGTTTACCAATATGGTTATTTTCAACTTCGTTGGCCCCGAATACTCCATTTGTTCCACCTCAACCGGATGCTTCATTTCAACAGAGTTCACCATCTCAACATCACCAACCTTCTGTTGACCCTTTACCTTCTTCGCCTAATATTTCTTCCTCCATTTCTTCCTCTTCTCTTGGTAAAAGCCTTGACGCTAGTAACCAGGTGGCAAAGAAGAAGAAAGGGAAGAAGAATAAGAAGAAGAAGAAGCAAGATAAGAAAGAAGTCAACCAACCAACCATGGCTGTAAGTGTTAGTTGTGTTGAGGAAACCTCCAACATGCATCGTAAACCCAAATACCCTTGCAAGCTTTGTAAGGGTGACCACTTCCTTATCAATTGTCCTGGTATTCCAAAGGTCTTGGAAGTGTGGTCAGAAAAATCTCATCAACTTTTCGTTGATCCATCAACCAATGATAGTCAGGTTCCTGGGAAAAAGGGTAAAGTTAGGTTTCCTTGTAAGTTATGCAAAGGGAGTCATCAAACTCACATTTTCCCTCACATGGATGAAGCCTCAAAATTGTTGGAAAACCTTACTGTTCCACAGCAAGAATTTCCAACTGGTTACCGTAAACTTTCTCTCAACCTACCGTTAACTGACGGAGTGATCGATCTAATTTCAAGTACGATCGATCCCACTCTACCATTGGAGAGTGAAAATCATATCACTCAGGTTGATGATCCATTAGTTGATCAAGTGGTCGATTCAATTTCACATTCGGTCGATCCCATTCTCCCTGTAGAGAGTGAACTTCATACCACTCAGGTTCTTCTTGTTACATCAGATTCTTCTACACCGGGGGGCATTTCACCTATTTCTACAGAACCCCCTCCAAGTACTGAGGTCTTTTCCTTTGATTGGAATAGACTGACAGAACCTCGTCTTCCTTCCTCCATCCCTTTCCAAATCATTGTGAAGTTGGGTGGTAGGGACATACACCACACACAGGTAGATGAAGGTGCTTCTGTTAGTATTTTATCCTCAACTGCTTGGAAAGCTTTGGGTTCCCCTCAGCTTGTGCCTATTACGCAGAATCTGAAAGCTTTTAATAGAACCATTAGTGAACTTTTAGGGATCCTTCCTAAGTTTTCTATTACTTTGGAAGGTAAAAATGTCTATATTGATCTTATGGTAGTTCGAGGCCCCTTGGATTTCAATTTACTCCTTGGGCGAGACTATGTCTATGAAATGAAAGCTGTCGTATCGACACTCTTTCGCGTGATGTCTTTCCCTCACAATGGCAATGTTGTGACTCTAGACCAGCTTTCATTCCCTAGTTTTATTTCACCTACCAATAATCCGACATCCCTGAATGTTCCTTATACGCAAGTGGTATCTACCCCGCCACGGGTTAATTATGTGGCAACTAGTCCCATGTTTTCAGTTACCGAGGTAAGCGAGCCTCTCACTGTTTGCTCGTCTTCTTATGACTTAGATTTAGTAATTGACATGGAAAACTCTATGGGATTATTTGAATGTGATGTTCTTATCCCTTTTGAGTCCCTTGACATGTGTTCCTTCCATAGAACTATTCTTCCTTCTGATGAAGACCTCTTGGAAGCCATGATCAAGGTGTGTCCGATGACATGTGTTTCTTCCAGTTGGAAGCCATGATCAGTGTATCCGAGGATAGTTCCTTTTACTATGTCAACCTCGTTAAAAAATGAATCAATGAGTCCGAGGATAGTTCCTTTTACTGTGTCAACCTCGTTAAAAAATGAATCAGTGAGTCCGAGGATAGTCCCTTTTACTGTGTCAACCTCGTTAAAAAATGAATCAGTCAGTGTGAGGAAAGTTCCTTTTCCTGTGCCAACCTCGTTAAAAAATGAATCAGTGAGTTTGAGGATAGTTCCTTGTACTGTGTCAACCTCGTTAAAAAATGAATCAGTGAGTCCGAGGATAGTTCCTTTTACTGTGTCAACCTCGTTAAAAAATGAATCAGTGAGTTTGAGGATAGTTCATGTTACTGTGTCAACCTCTTTAAAAAAAAATGACACATGTCTTTGAGGATAGTTCCTTTTACTGTGTCAACCTCGTTAAAAAATGAATCAGTTGGCGATGAGGACAGTTCTTTTCCTGTGTCAACCTCATTAAAAAATGAATTAGTAGGTATATTTTAGAGAGCAGACTGATAGATTAGAAATAAGTAGAAACGAGGATAGTTCCTTTTACTGAGTCAACCTCGTAAAAAATGAATCAGGTATGAGGAAAGTTCCTTTTCCTGTGTCAACCTCGTTAAAAAATGAATCAGTTGGTCAGAGGATAGTTCCTATTACTGAGTCAACCTCATTAAAAAATGAATCAAGTATGGGGACAGTTCTTTTCCTGTGTCAACCTCATTAAAAAATGAATCAGTAGGTTATGTAGGTAGATTAGAAATAAGTAGTTTCTGAGGATAGTTCCTTTTACTGTGTCAACCTCGTTAAAAAATGAAACACGTTGCCATGAGCATAGTTATTTTCCTGTGTCGATCTTGTTAAAAAATGAAACAAATCCTCCCCTAATTGAGTTGAGTCTTTGAATAGAACTCGTAAATGTTAATTCATATATTTAGGTTAGTTTTTAGGTCGGGTCTTTCATATGATCTCGTAAAATGAACCTTCATTCCATCCGCCTATTAATTACCAGCAAAGTACTTAGTTGAATGAAATGTAGTTGGGGGGCATGCGCTCTAGCAGCTTATGCTTAGGGGGCATCGGCTACGCTTTCATTTCAAGCTTGTGTAAAAATGAAACCACTCTGAAGCATAGTTTTTCTCTGTTTCAAGCTTTAGTAAAAATGAAACCTATCTTGATTCAATTTCGGTTATTATTTTCAAGACTTGTTAAACTCATGAAAATTCCGAGATTATTTTGCTATGTTTCATTCTCGTAAAAAACATGAAAATGCTGAGTTCTTTCCGTCTTTTCTTGCTCATTAATTAAATTGAAATTCGGCCATAGGAGTACATTTTTATCCCTTTTTTGAACTCGTTAAAACTTACGAAAAATTGAAAACCATGAGTACATTTTTATCCCTTTTTCAAACTCGTTAAAATTTACAGAAAAATCGAAACTACTGAGTATAATTTTATCACTTTTTCAGACTCTTGAAAATTACGAAAAAGTGAAACCTTGGAGTCCTCTTTTAATCCCATTTTAGACTCTCTAAACATGAAAATATTTCCAAGCACTTGATTATTCGAACTCGTTAAAGTAAATGAATAATCGTCCCTTCAGTATAAGTTTACCCCTATCCCGATCGAAATGGACTATTTAATAAAAGGTATACGTTGATCGATTATTGTCAAATAGAGTTCTCTCCCACATTATTTGATCCTTTTTTGGGCTCGAGAGACTAAATTTATGAAAAATTACACCCATGGATTTTTCTTAAGTTTTTTCTTCTGACTCCCTAAAATTGAAAAACATCGAGTTTCTCCTATATTGGACTCGATAAAATTTAACAGTAAAGGACCTGTTCAATTTTTAACAGGAACGAACCACTCCTTCTTAGGGTTCAAATCTTAAACTAAGTTGGACTCATCCGAAGGATGAACTTATAAAAAAGAAAATGTTATCCTCCTCAAGCTTGTCAAAAATAAAGAGGTACTTGCCAGAAACGGTGGGAGAAAAGAGAGAAAAACAAACCTGTTTGTTACATCTTGATTATTTAGAAAACCGTTAACCACTCTTGAACACGACGCTTTTTGTCCACCTGGGTCGGGAAATCCTTTGCCTAACAGTTAATCAAACCATATTGAAAGTGTTCAGCCGGTTTTTGGGTATTAGCTTTGGGTCAATTTTCACCAAGCCATCTGCAGTGTCGTTATGTGTTCAAGAGTACAGTTCAAATAAACCATTCATCCGGGCAAAACATTCGTCATCCATTTTGACCATCCCCGAGTCACCCTTGCCAATATATTTCTTCAAAACTTGATCTATGATTTCCCGTGTTGGCTTGCCTAGCGACGCATCACTTTCTATTGATGACAGCTCATTATCTAGGAAGTTGATCTAGAAATCATCAGTACCTTAAAATCTACATGCCTCAATGGCAGGTCTTTCGCCTTCGACGACAGGTTGCATCATTGACCTTCGATCAAATGATTCCGTGACATGTTTGACTTTAGCTCATTCATTCACATTTCATGGATTGTACTGAGTACTTTGAGAGCCATTGACATTACTGGTGGTTTCTCTCACACTTGTTAACAGTTCACATCATTGACTGGTAATCAAGTGGTTTCTACCATGTTCGACTTCAACACATTTATTCACATGGATAGAATCGTACTAGTTCGAGATGCGGAAATCAAGACCCTGGATCTAGTTTCTACCATCCAGGTTGTGAGGAATTTTGTTATCATTTATACAGTAGGCTATTTATAAACAAATGGCTGCGTCCATACCATGTCTACACATGTCTATACTGTGATGTATTCAAAATCATTCCTGTATTAGAACAGTTTAAATCAGTTTTCTAGTTAGTTTTGATCTGAGTATGGGAATGCCTACCTCAGCGATGATATGTTTACATATATATATTTTGCATTGAATGTTTTTACAGGTTCTGATTGGGGTGTCCACAGGATGATCCTTGAAATGATAAAGTACTTCACTCTTCATATATGACAGATAGTGAATGGCATGATAAACAAAGGAAAATGATAGCAGAGAAGCGAAGCTATGACATCTATAGATAGGGAGACTTTGCTGAAGTGAGATATGACTTGAAAACTGAAAATTGTTCTCATCATAGACTGACAGGGAGGGGTAGGAGGACAAATTTTTTTTTGGGGTGTTTTCTAAATTAAAAATTGACAGATTTGAGATTAGCTTCTAGAAAACTTCAGCCAAGGAATCTAGTCATCAAAGCAGGTAAAAATACTGATGACTAACAATGGCTCCATTTTGGGAGGGCAACTCCTTTTCAGTAGGTGTCTAGAATTGCAGATCTCAGGCTTGTGAAGACCGGTGCCTCATCCATTGGATCAAATTCTTCTTTTTCTTGATGCTATTCCTGAAAGTGATGCTTTTCTGAAAAACAAATTACCGCATTATTAGCATCAACCTCAACTCTACCTACCCAACTACTTTTCCTAGAATTTTTTCTTCTTTAGGGGCATTTGGATTAGCAACCCTTTGACATGATTTTTTTTTTTAAAGAAAAACTATCTAATGCTACACTTATATCTTCTGGGAGTTCAGATTAAACTGATGAACTCCTTTTTTTCTCTACCTATACTACGATCGAATATCAAGATTAAGTTGTTTGACAGGATTTCATTCACTAGTCTAAAGCATGAAATTGAAAAAATGATTAAATCAGGATTAGACGGTCTGATTTGTCATGCATTTGTGGCATAAAAACAAGTTGCACACAAAAGTTATTTATGTACAAGATGAAACTTAGAAAAATCAGAGCCAAGATATACAAGTTTCTTTTCATCCCTGTTTTTCTCTTTGGTTCTATTTTGAGCGTGTGGAACCAACATTCTTTTCCTAATCTATTTTCATTGATAAGTCAAGCTTACACAATTTGACAATCATCTCTCTCACTAACTTATCAGAAATCAATTTAAAACATGCTCAGTTATGATTAGGTTAGATAACTGAACAAGATACCTTTTGAGCACTAGTAGTGGCATTTAGATTTACACACTTTCAACATGACTATTTTTTGAACATGGGATTTTCATGGTGATTTCAAACACCCCTCTTTTTATACTTTTCTACTGTTTTTGTATTTTCTATTTTTTTATTTTTTTATTTCTTCAAGCAATGGTATGTACAATGACTGAAAAATCTGAAACTAGAACTCCTGAAAATGGTGGAACTTGAGCATCTTATCTTCACAAGGATCTCCTAATGCTCTTGATCCACTAAGCTCTTGAAAAGAAAGGTTTGGAAAATTTTCTCTTGTAAGCATAACATAAGGATTCATGTATGAATCTCTAAACAGCCCTGTGTCTTCCTGTTGTGCTTCTTTATAGCTTTGATTTCCACTTCTCCTTTTTTGGTACATATTTTTCAAATAATGCAAATGTTCTTTGCCATTTTTAAAGCATATGATGACATCATAAGGTTACATCATGACAAGGAAATTCAGAACTGGGAACATAGCATTCCTAAGGGCATCTTCGTTGTTCATTGGTTTTGGAGAAATCTTTGAGCTGATCTATTTGAAGTGGTATTATTCGATGGTATCCTGAAAAATTATCACTCAAAACCACATGATTAGAAACTCCTAGTTTTCTTATGATATGATCTATTTTTGGAAGGGGATGATTGTTGTTTATGAGCGGTTTATTTATGTTTCTAAAATCTAAACATAACCTGTGTTTAGTTGTCTTCTTTTCGAGTGACCATGTTTTACTAGAGTTTTTGTTTTCTTTCTTGAAAGGATGATATCTAGAGAGGACATCCTTTTTATGGTGTTTTGTATTCATTTTCTGGGATATGTTTGTATTGTGAAGAATCTTGTCTAGTCTTTTATTCATTAATTTCTGATATAGAGGCAAAATCCTAGGTAATTTAAACAACTCAAGTTTTTCAAAAAAATATTCATCAGATTCCTTATCATCAAAACTAGTGAATATATTTTTAGGATCTGTCAAAGTACTAGCAATGGTTAACATTTCATTTGGAGAATTGTAATCTTTAGAGGGTGAAGCGCTAAGATATGGGAAGAACATAAGGCTTTCTGGCTTCTGGTTTCCCAAGGTTGTTGTTTTTGCAAATCGTTTAGTGGCTTTAAATCAAAAGAGAGGTTTAATTGTGTGTTTGATACTTGTATTGGGTTGAGATAACTTGTTTGAGAATTTAAAATGATTACTTCTTCCGAAGTTTTAGTTTCAGTTTCTGGTGAATCAAGTTTTATTTCATCAAAATGCAAGTGTATCTAGTCATGATAATTTTGAGTATCAAATTCATCATACAGATGTTGGTTTGGTTGCGATACTGTGCTTGAACTGGTTTTAGTTTCACTTTTGTTTTCATCAGTGTCATCTTCTAGGTGTAAGATGAAGGAATCCATGTTTGAATGTATGGAATAAAGAGGTATGTTTTCCGGTTTGTCTTGACTACTGACCATATATTTCATGTGTGATTCACGGTATAATATTCTTGGTTGGTTGAAAACAGGAATAGTAGAATAAGACATGTCTAACTAAATTTTTCCTTGGATTTTAACCCCCCATGTTCTAGATAAAAGCATTCCATATTTTGGGGGAATCTCAGCTACTACTATGTCCATAACCAAATGTTTAGCTGGGACTTGTGCCAGATTTACACAGAGGTCTTTAATTAGTCCCATAAATTTGACTCTACTTGAATTGAAAGAGTACAAGTCTTTGTAAGGTTTGGTTATTTCTAAGCCTAATCTCTCCATTATCACTTTAGGCATGAGATTATGAGAGACATCGGAATCTAGCATAGCGTTATGTAGGATCTGGTCATGTACATTCAAGCTGATGTAAAAAGGAGGAGTGGTTCCTTCTTGATACATTCCTTCTATCTTTTGTCCAAATAACAGTTCGGGATTGTCATCAGCTAAGTGCAAGGTGTCAGTATCATTTCCTATGTTTAAGATTTTTATAACCTAGGATTTATAGTAATTTTGAGCTATCAGTTCAGTTAGGGGCATATTTATTTTGATTTTAGAAATTTCCCTTTCGAAACTGAAAGCTACTTGAGCTTTTGACGTGTTTGCATCAACCTTTTCAGTCATTACCTTCTCTACTGATCTGTCCTTTTGATTTTTATGTGGAGCTTTTTTTAGGATGGTATTTTCAGGAATATTAGTGGAAGTGTTGGAACAGTTTGGGTTGATGTTTGATTGGCTATTTTTGTATTTGTTTAGATCAGTTTTCTTAGCCATATTATTAACATTGTCTGCTGGTTTTTTAAGAATAGCTTAATGAGTTTTCTTGACAGCAGAATCTGAATTGTTCTTTTTTAATTTTTCCTAGTTTTTCTTCGAGTTTTCTTGGTTCTTCTTACTTTTGAGATCATATTTCCTATGGAATTCCATTATGGAATTTTGTAAACCAATTTCAGGGTCTTCAGAATCTTCATAGCTAGTTTCATCTTGGGATGAGGAGAAAAAAACCTTTTTCTTCCTCCATAAGATAAACCTCACCCTCATTCTCAGAGACTATCAGGTTTAGATGATTTTCCTCAATATGCTCAATGTCTCTTTCTCCTTCATCAAGATAATTATCTTGGAAAGGAGGTCTGATTTTCTGATCATTGTCTCTTGGTTTGATTTGGGGTGGGTGCCTCTAAAGTTTTGATTCTGGTTTCTGGTTTGTGGGTTTGGCTGGTTGTCCCTAGGAGGTGTTCTATCACTGAGAATTTTTCTTTCCATAATTATTTTCTATCATTCTTTCCATTTTGATTTCAAGGTTGTCTATTTTGACATCAGAAGAGGATGTGGAGGGAAAGGTTTCATCTTGGTATGTGACCTTATTTTCTGATCTTAGCCTAGCCCTCTTTTCACCAAGGTTTTTTTCTGCACTAATAGCCCCCTTTTGTATTTCTTCTAGAGTTGTAGTTTCTCTTTCTCGTAGCTGATATGTCATATCCGGATCGAAACCTTCCAGAAATTTCACTAGAGCTAAGTTGGGAGGAGGTTTCATGTTAGGTTGGAGAGGGTTATAGACACTGCTGAATCTCGTACAATAATCTTGAACACTTTCTCCTCTGTTCCTCTTAAGAGTATTATATTTAGAGAGGACTTGAAGTGGGTTTTTCTTGATTTCCCATTTGTTTATGAAAGTTTGGTATAATAACAGGAGATCATGTATGCTATGAGGAGCTAAGACTTTAAACCATTTTTTAGCTTCGCCTCCTAGGCTTTGGGCGAACATTCTCATCTTGATGGTTTCTTCATCTAATTCCATGTAATCAAAAGCATCATTCATTATATCTACATGTTGTTGGGCAGTAGTGGATTAGGCCTAGGTAAAGTGTGGGATCCTAGAGTGATAGTCATTTGGCAAAGGTGCCAAAGGCTGAGGTAACACTAGGGGTGCATACTATGCTGCCATGATGGGTGGTACTGGTACATTTACAAGTGGAGGGTTTGGTACGTGAGATGAAGTGATTTTCACAGTGGTGTTGTGAGTGGGAGTGTTAGAGGTGCTTGGACCAGCAAACTTATTTTGAGTAGATTTGGGATGGATAGAGCTAAAGTGGTGGAGGAGCTGAAAATCAGGTGGAGTAGTAGGAGATGCTTCTCCGCTAGAACTCTGCTGCAAGTCTAAGGGCTCAAGATTGGAATTGTCAAAGCTAGGTTGTGACTTGGTTCTAAAAATATTTCTTGTATGGCACAAGTCAAAAGTTTGGTCTAGCAAGGATGTAAGATTTTCAGTTACAGAGCTTGCTCTATGAAGGCTCCTATTGGTAGTTAAATTACTAGTCTTAGAATTTTACCACAAAATCTTTCCTAGGTCATCAACTATGGTAGGAGGATTCGAGTCCGGATGAGATCTGGTATGAATTCTTCGTGAAGCCAGATTTTAGATTCAAACTTTAGAGAGGCTGAAAGTTATGATGTTATCAACAACTTATCTTCTCTAAGTTTTGTCAAAATAGCTTAGTGTATGATTAAGACTTCTTAGAATTTTCAAGGCTGTTTGTAAAGAAGTCTTATAATAGTTTATGGAAGCTTATAAAATTTTTCAAAAAGGCCTGCTGGAGGCTAGTGGAGTCGCCAGGTGGATATTTTTGGTTTTTGGGGATATATTGTCTATGGTCCACCACTAAAACTGATATGAACAGTCAATCTAAAAAAATATTTTTTGGGGTTATTTTATGAGTTTTTAATGTGCAGTCTTATTTGTAAGAGTGTGCTAAATTTGTTTTTAACACTTAGATAAGGTGATGAAACAAAGAAATTTTACTCTAATGGATTTATCAACTGATTTTATGATTTAATCTGAAGGACTAATGAATCAAAAAAAATTTGCTAGACAGTCATGAACTCAGAGAGTCTCACCATAATCGCCATTATGTTAGTGTGGCGACGAGGTGGCTGATAATCACTAGATATTCTTGAGCCAAGGGATTTCTGAAGTTCTAAGTTATACTTAGTTTGTCACTAACTCAGAAAGGTCCCATCATGATCGCCATTATGTTAGGGCGGTGTGGTAAGTCGAAAAGATAGTCTTCTTAGTTGGATAGGGGTTTTCTGTGAGTCTTGAAAGATATTTAGCTTAATATGAACTCAGAAATGTCCCACCGTGATCGCCATTATGTTAGGTTCCCGTGATTTGGCAGATTGACGGACCAAATGACGAAGTAACATCAAACCAATCTTTGGAGCCCTAGGACCTAGCCTTCCTGGACTCATAAAGGGCTCTCTCTAATGAAGCAAAGGATATGAGCTTGTTTGCTTAGTTTGTTTAGATTTTAGGCTAGTTGTTAAGTGTGTTTGTTTGTTTTTTTTTTAGTTGTTTGGGGAAAAAATGATCAAGTGATTCAAAATAGAACAAGAAAATGAGATCAACTGGGATATGGGGTCAAAATCAAGACAAGGATGTCAAGACAATGGGTAGGGTGTACTGCAGGGCCAATTTAGTATAGCGAATGGATATTTCAGGTGGTTTATGAAGTGAAATGAACATCAAGTTTGTGCAAGACAAAGAGATCTTAAGCATAAATAGTTTAAACAACAAGAATTCATGTGGTAGGGCTAACTGTTAATCACTATGAATCAAACTCAAAGTGATAGATGCATAAAATAAACATTCAGGTGATACATAGAAGTATAAGACCTTTTAACTTTGGGAAAATCACCTTCAGCTGTTGAGAACACATGTAAGACAAACCAACAGCTAAAAATGTGGAAAGGAGTCTCCTAAGAAACACATTCAAACTGATGAGAGATTTGAAATAAGTCTGCAAGTATAGGCAGAGGGAAAGGTCGAAACGAGACCTCTCTGATTTAAACTAGACGGTCAATACTTCAAAGGAGAATTCAATAATGAGGTTTAAACAACTATGAGAAAGTAGGGCATACCATGAATCAAACAAGATAGCATATCATATTAATCATTATGGAAATAAATAACAAGTTCTTAGTGGACCAAAGGGCAGCTAAGAATCCTTTGACATGACCAAGAAGGATGAAAACATAGAAGCTACAATGAATCAGGAAATTTGATGTGCCTCCATGGGCATACCTCAAACTATTATTTACTGACTTACAACATGCAAGAAACATGGATAAATATGTGAAAAACTAAGAAAACATCACTGAAAATAAGAACAATACCATTTACCAAGTGATGGAATCTTGCACATAGATCCTCTCCATCATCTAGGCAAGCAAGTCAAGCTATTCACTCCATAAAACAAGTCTGATCATCAAAACTCATAACATATATTTCTCTAAGCTCAATCAAGTTCTTAAGCTCTTCAAAGTCCAGCTTGTTTATCAAATCTTCAACCAACAATATTACAATTATTCTGCATGATTTATATAGGAAATGAGAAGATAAGCTTCATAAAACTGACTAGAAGCTCATAGGCTTAAAATAAATATCTGATTTTGTCCTTGAGGCTTTGCAAATCCCAAGGCACAAAATATCTTCAAAATATCTATAAAATGCTAAAAAAGGGAAAAATATTGAGTTTACATGACTGAGAAGTGCTAAAAAAGGCTTAATGCACATTTGGATGAGCATCTTCAGAAATCTGCCTTTTTTGCCAAAATGCTATAGGAACGTAGCAGCAGAAAATTTCCTGTCTTGTAGCCAACTTTTAAGGGACCTCCCGATGTCGAAACGAGGCCGTGATGGCTCGTTGGAAAGCTATGTATATCTTGTTTCTATAAATACTTGATCTTTCCCAAACGGATCTCTGGAAGTCTTTCAAAAGGTGGACTGAGTGAAAAAAACCAAGGGGTCTCATCTGTTGATATATAAGGCTAAAAGGTGAATTTTGACTGATGTTTGCCTTTTTGGGGGACCAAAACACCTCCTTTTGATCTGAACATTTGTGAGTAGCTGCCCATAAATTTAATCCATCCAAAAAAATGACTTTCATGAGTAGAGGATGCTCCTAGCACTCATGGCAGCGCCTTGAAAAATGTGCAATTAGGTCCAAAAAACACATAAAATAAAATCATGTCAAAATTTGCTCAATTTTGGTGAGCAAGCCCCTTATGGGTTCTTAGAAACATGCAAGGAAGCTGAGGCCAAGATTTCAAGCCTAGATATGCCTTTCTCCACTTTTTCTACCGGGCGCCTCTTTCGGGCAGCTTTGAGCCTTTCTTGAGTAAGTTTGAGCTTTCTTCGGGCAAATTGGTTCAACCTCTTGTAGTGCCCAATCATATTCTTTTGTAGACTCAAATATCTGTTTTCTTTCTTTAATTTATCCTCTAAATGCTTATTGGCCCTTTCAAGCCATGATTCTTTATCATTTTCTATTTCTTGGGCGAGAAATTGTGTGAGATGATAAGATCGAACAAGGGCTGCTTCTTCTTCCTTATTTTTCTCCAAAGCTTTCCTGAGACCCATAGTCCTAGGTCTCTTTCTCATTGGCTACTCTTCTTCTTCAGTATCATAAAATTCTCCCATAAGCTCTTCAACCTTGACTTGTGCTTTGTAGGCTTCCCTTTGGTATTTGAAAGCCCAGGCCTCATAAACTTCCATTTGACCACTCATTTGTTTGTTTTGCATTTGTAGGAAATGTATGAGGTCCTTTGGCCTTTCTAGATCAGTTTCCAAGTCATGTATTTGGGCTTCTCTGTTTTGAAAAAGTGACTCACGAATTCTAGCTTCATCATCTCCAACATCACTTTCTATTTGTATGCTCTCAAACTCTCTTTCTTTTTCATGACTACTCTCCTGCTATTCAATTTTTTCTTTGCCCTTCCTTTAGATAAGCTTCTTTGTCCTTTTTTTCTTTGGAAATTCAAAAATACTCATCTTAGGAAAATTTCCTATACTCCTTAGCACTCTAGTGACATTGCTAGTCACTGCTGGAGTGATCTTCTTCTTTGTAGATGTGGTGTTTTTGACCTTTGGCGCTTTTGGAGAATGAATCATGGCCCCTTGCCTAGGATAGGCAGTAAGAACATGTTCTTGGATGTGTGGAGGAGAAGAGAGAGGAGGTTTTGTTTCTAGCACTTGTTCAACTTGACCCTTTATACTGCTACCTTCATCATCATCTGCTCCAGCTTCACCTTTGTCACTGTTTTCTTCACTGTTTTGAACTTGTTTAGGGCTGACAGCTTCATCATCACTACTTTGCACCTATTCTTCCTCACTGTTTCCTTGCTCATTTTCACTGCTCTGTTTAGGGCTGTTGGGCTCTTAATATTCACTAATTTTCTAATCATGGTCATTGCCCTACTTGTCTTCATCATCATTAATTTTCTTAGTGTCCCCATGTTCCTCATCAACACTAACCTCATGTATGCTTTCAAAATATTTCTCTTTTTCACTGTCAATCATAGGTGATTTTTGCCTTTGAGGAATATTTTGACTTAATGGAGGAGAGATATAATGAGTGGGGGGTGAGGAGGATATGTGAAATGGGCCATGAGATGAAGAGGCAATGGCAAAATCTGGATGAGAAATGAAAGTCTCCCAAGACACTCCTTTCTTTTCGAGCTGGTGAAGGATGATGATTTTGATGAGGGAATGATGGAAAAGACTAGCTTTTTGCTGAGCAGGCGGTCTCTTTTGAACAAGGGAGGACATCTTGTCTATGCTTTTGTAGAGGAAGAAAGGTAGGTTCAGCAACTGAGTTCTTGTGAAATGCATGAGAAGCCTAATGTGATAGGCATAAATCCGGGAAAACCTCCCTTCACATTTGAAATACTTCATGATGACTTTCATGAGGGGGGCATAACTGCTCAATAAGTGAGAAAAAGGGTAAATGGCTTGGCAAGCATCCTGATGGTCTAGTTTTAGAAAGGGTTTATAGTGATTCAGATCTAGGTATGCTTGTTTGAACCAATTTTATCCTATATAGGGGATCTTATTTGCTTTGGAGATAGCCCTAAGAGTGAGTTTAAAGTCCATACCTACTAGATGGACATGCTTTCCTTGCAGCCTCGGGGTGAACGGTTGTGTTAAGGCAGGGTAGTTGGTGACCTCCTGGACCTTTTGGAAAAAATCAAGGTAGCCCACCTCATGGAAGTTAAAAAGAATTGAACGAGATTCATTTACTTCTTGAGTTGTTAAAGGCTCAAAGCTTTTGTGAAATCCACCCTTGCTGACTTTATTTGGAGGAATTTTTCTTTTGATACCCTTTACTGACTCACCAAAACAGATGTTCAAAGGATCATTGAAATAGGACTTCAATCAAACCCTATTTTCCTCTTTGTGAGACTGAGTGTTGTCTTTAGTTGGCAAACAAGTTTTTTGTTAAGTGACCACAAATTTATGTCTTCAGTATACCCTTTTAAACTGATAATAAGCCATATACATTTGCTACTCTTTACTTTACAGCTCTCCATCTGATTATTGAAGGCAAAATATTTCAGTATGAGAAACTTGTTCAGTTGATCCTTTGCTCCCATTTGCACACTGATCATCATTCAATTACACCCCTGCAGAGATGTAACAACATATGCGTTTGAACCTTGGAGAGTTCCTTTGGTGTTTCATGGAGATTTCGCCTGATCTAAGCATATTTCTTCAAACAGTGAACATCCTCATCTTTTCCTGATTTGGATATTTGTTGAACTTTTTCTTAAATGAGACAAGGTGACTTCTTAGTGGTGTGCGACCTATGGATAGATCATGGATTTTTTTGCAAAATAGGGAAAGATTCATGGCTAACTGGTACTAGACACATGTTTTTTGGCTTAGGATATCTTAGCCAAGGAAAAACTCCCCAAACACCATTATCTAACTTGGAGACAATAGTCACAGATTCTGAGTGTTTTCTTAGGCATGATTAGATTTTCATATGACAAGATGATCAGGGATAGAGGAGCAGACAGTTTGTCAACTTTTGGATAGTGAATGGCATGAGAAAAAAAGGAAAATGATAGTAGACAAGCGAAGTTATGACAGCTATAGACAGAGAGACTTTGCTTAAGTGATATATGACTTGAAAACTGAAAATTGTTCTCACCATAGACTGACAGGGAGGGGTAGGAGGACAAAAATTTGTTTGGGGTGTTTTCTAGATGAAAAATTGATAGATTTGAGATTAGCTTCTAGAAAACTCCAGCCAAAGAATCTAGTCATCAAAACAGGTAAAAATACTGATGACTAACAGTGGCTCCATTTGGGGAGGGCAACTCCTTTTCATGAGGTGTCCAGAACTGTAGATCTTAGGCTTGTGAAGACCAGCGCCTCATCCATTGGTGAAAATTCTTCTTTTGCTTGATGCTATTCCTGAGAATGATGCTTTTCTGAAGAAAAAAAAATTACCACATGATTAGCATCAACCTCAACTCTACCTACCCAACTACTTTTCCTAGCATTTTTTCTTCTTAAGGGGCATTCGGATTAGCAATCCTTTGACATGATTTTTTTTTGGAAAAAAGAAAAAATATCTAATGCTACACTTATATCTTCCAGGAGTTTAGATTAAACTGATGAACTCCTTTGTTTCTCTACCTATACTACGATCGACTGTCAAGATTAAGTTGTTTTATAGGATTTCATTCACTAGTCTAAAGCATGAAATTGAAAAAATGATCAAATCAAGATTAGATGGTCTGATTTGTCATGCGTTTGTGGCATAAAAACAAGCTGCACACAAAAATTATTTATGTACAAGATGAAACTTAGAAAAATCAGGGCCAAGATATACAAATTGTTTTTCATCCCTGTTTTTCTCTTTGGTTCTGTTTTGAGCGTGTGGAACCAACATTATTTTCCTAATCTACTTTCATTGATAAGTCAAGTTTACACAATTTGACTATCCTCTCTCTCACTAACTTATCAGAAAACAATTTAAAACATGCTCAGTTATGATTAGGCTAGATAACTGAACAAGATACCTTTTGAGCACTAGTAGTGGAATTTAGACTTGCACACTTTCAGCATGACTATTTTTTGAACATGGGCTTTTCATGGTGTTTTCAAACCAACCTCTTTTTCTACTTTTTTACTGTTTTTGTATTTTTTTTTTTTTTTTTTAAATTTATTCAAGCAATGGTATGTACAATGACTGAAAAATCTAAAACTAGAACTCCTGAAAACGGTGGAACTTGAGCATCTTATCTTCATAAGGATCTCCTGATGCTCTTGGTCCACTCTGCTCTTGAAAAGAAAATTTTGGAAAATTTTCTCTTGTAAGCATAACATAAGGATTCATGTATGAATCTCTAAACAAACCCGTGTCTTCCTGCTGTGCTTCTTTATACCTTTGATTTCCACTTCTCCTTTTGTTGTACATATTTTTCAAATAATGCAAATATTCATTGCCCTTTTTAAAGCATATGATGACATCATCAAGGTACATCATGACAAGGAAATTCAGAACCAGGAACATAGCTTTCCTGAGGGCATCTTCGGTGTTCATTGGTTTTGGAAAAATTTGTTTGAGCTTGAAGTTGCCACTAGTGTATTTGAAGAAATGTTTGAGCTGATCTATTTGAAGTGGTATTATTCGATGGTATCCTGAAAAATTATCACTCAAAACGACATGATTAGAAACTCCTAGTTTTATTATGATATGATCTATTTTTGGAAGGGGATGATTTTTGTTTATGAGAGGTTTATTTGTGTTTCTAAAATCTAAACATAACCTCTGTTTAGCTGCTTTCTTTTCGAGTGACCATGTTTGACTAGAGTTTTTGTGTTCTTTTTTGAAAGGGATGATATCTAGATAGGACATCCTTTCTATGGTGTTTTGTATTCATTTTCCAGGATATGTTTGTATTGTGAAGAATATTGTCTTGTCTTGTATTCATTAATTTATGATATAGAGAGAAAATCCTAGGTAATTTAAATAGCTCAAAGTTTTCACAATTTTTCTCATCAGCTTCCTTATCATCAAAACTAGTGAATATCTTTTTAGGATCTTTCGAAGTACTAGTAATGGTTAAAATTTCATTTGGAGAATTGCAATCTTTAGAGAGTGAAGTGGTAAGATATGGGAAGAACATACGACTTTCTGGCTTATGGTTTCCCAAGGTTGTTGTGTTATGCAAATCCTTTAGTGGCTTTAAATCAAAAGAGAGGTTTAATTGTGTGTTTGATACTTGTATTGGGTTGAGATCACTTGTTTGAGAATTTGAAATGATTACTTCTTCGAAAGTTTTAGTTTCAGTTTTTGGTGAATCAAGTTTTATTTCATCAAAATGCAAGTGTATTTGGTCACGATAATTTTGAGTATCAAATTCATCATACAAAGGTTGGTCTGGCTACGATACTGTGCTTGAACTGGTTTCAGTTTCACTTGTGTTTTCATCAGTGTCATCTTCTAGGTGCAAGATGAAGGAATCCATGTTTGAATGTATGGAATAAAGAGGTATGTTTTCCAGTTTCTCTTGACTACTAACCATATATTTCGTGTGTGATTCACGATATAATATTCTTGGATGGTTGAAAATAGGAATAGTAGCATAAGACATGTCTAACTAAATGTTTCCTTGGAGATTAGCCCCCCAAGTTCTAGATAAAAGAATTCCATATTTCGGGGGAATGTCTACTACTACTATGTCCATAACCAAATGTTTAGCTAGGACTTGTGCCAGATTTACACACAGGTCTTTAATTAGGCCCAAACATTTGAGTCTACTTGAATCGAAAGAGTAGAAGTCTTTGTAAGGTTTGGTTATTTCTAAGCATGATCTGTCTGTTATTACTTTAGGCATGAGATTATGAGAGGCACCAGAATTTAGCATAGCATTATGCAGGATCTGGTCATGTACATTCAAGTTGATGTAAAAATGAGGAGTGGTTCCTTCATGATACTCTCCTTCTATCTTTGGTCCATATAACAGTTCGGGAGTTTCATCAGCTAAGTGCAAGGTGTCAGTATCATTTCCTATGTTTAAGATTTTCATAACCTGGGATTTATAGGAATTTTGAGCTATCAATTCAGTTAGGGGCATATTTATTTTTATTTTAGCAATTTCCCCTTCGAAACCGAAAGGTACTTGAGCTTTTGACGTGTTTGCATCAACTTTTTCAGCCATTACCTTCTATACTGATCTGTCCTTTTGATTTTGATGTGGAGATTTGTTTAGGATGGTATTTTCAGGAATTTTAGTGGAAGTACTGGCACAGTTTGGGTTGATGTTTGATTGGCTAGTTTTGTATTTGTTTAGATCAGTTTTCTTAGCCATAATATTAACATTGTCTGCTGGTTTTTTAAAAATAGCTTCATGAGTATTCTTGACAGCAGAATCTGAATTGTTCTTTTTTAAGTTTTCCTGGTTTTTCTTCGAGTTTTCTTGGTTCTTCTTACTTCTGAGATCATATTGCCTATGGAATTCCATTATGGAATTTTGTAAACCAATTTCAGGGTCTTCAGAATCTTCATAGTCAGTTTCATCTTGGTATGAGTAGAAGAAACCTTGTTCTTCCTCCATAAGATAAACCTCACCCTCACTATCAGAGCCTATCAGGTTTAGATGATTTTCCTCAATATGTTCAATGTATCTTTCTCCTTCATCAAGATAATTATCTTGGAAAGGAGGCCTGGCTTGCTAATCATTGTCTCTTGGTTTGATTTGGGGTGGGTCCCTTCTAAAGTTTTGATTCTGGTTTCTGGTTTGTGGGTTTGGCTGGTTGTCCCTAGGAGGTGTTCTATCATTGAGACTTATTCTTTCCATCATTCTTTCTATCATTCTTTACATTTTTCTTTCCAGGTTGTCTATTTTGGCATCGCAAGAGGATGTGGAGGGAAAGGTTTCATCTCGGTATGTGACCTTCTTTTCTGATCTCACCCTAGCCCTCTTTTCAGCAAGGTTTGATTCCACACTAATAGCCCCCTTTTGCATTTCTTCTAGAGTTGTAGGTTCTCTTTCTCTTAGCTGATATGTCATATCTGTATCGAAACCTTCCAGAAATTTCCCTAGATTTAAGCCGTGTGGAGGTTTCATGTTAGGTGGGAGAGCGTTATAGACACTATTGAATCTAGTACAATAATCTTGAACACTTTCTCTTGTGTTCCTCTTAAGAGTATTATATTCGGAGAGGACTTGAATTGGGTTTTTCTTGATTTTCCTTTTGTTTATGAAAGTTTGGTATAATGACGGGAGATCATGTATGCTATGAGGAGCTAAGCCTTTAAACCATTTTTTAGCTTCGCCTCCTAGGCTTTGGGCGATCATTCTCATCTTGATGGTTTCTTCATCTAATTCCATGTAATCAAAATCATCATTCATTCTATCTACATGTTGTTGGGCAGTAGTGGATTTGGCCTAGGTAAAGTGTGGGATCCTAGACTGATATTCATTTGGAAAAGGTGCCAAAGGCTGAGGTAACACTAGGGATGCATACTATGCTGCCATGATGGTTGGTACTAGTAAATTTACAAGTGGAGGATTTGGTACGTGAGATGAAGTGATTTGCACAGTGGTGTTGTGAGTGGGAGTGTTAGAGGTGCTTGGACCAGCAAACTAATTTTGAGTATATTTGGGATGGAAAGAGCTAAAGTGGTGGAGGAGCTGAAAATCAGGTGGAGTAGTAGGAGATGCTTCTCCGCTAGAACTCTGCTGCAAGTCTAAGGGCTCAAGATTGGAATTGTCAAAGCTAGGTTGTGACTTGGTTCTAAAGAGATTTCTTCTATGGCACAAGTCAAAAGTTTGGTCTAGCAAGGATGTAAGATTTTCAAGTACAGAGCTTGCTCTATGAAGGCTCCTATCAGTATTTAAATTACTAGTCTTAGAATTTTGCCACAAAATCTTTCCTAGGTCATCAACTATGGTAGGAGGATTCGAGTCCGATTGAGATCTGGTATGAATTCTTCGTGAAGCCAGATTTTAGATTCAAACTTTAGAGAGGCTGAAAGTTATGAATGTTTTCAACAACTTGTCTTCTCTAAGTTTTTTCAAACTAGCTTAGTGTATGATTAAGACTTCTTAGACTTTTCAAGGCTGTTTGTAAAGTAGTCTTATAATAGTTTATGGAAGCTTAGCAAAGTTTTCAAAAAGGCCTATTGGAGTCTAGTAGAGTGACCAGGTGGATATTTTTTGTTTTTGAGGATATATTGTCTATGGTCCACCACCAAAACTGATATGAATAATCAATCTAAAAAAATGTTTTTTGGGGTTATTTTCTGAGTTTTTAATGTGCAGTCTGATTTGTAAGAGTGTCCTAAATTTGTTTTCAGCACTTAGCTAAGGTGATGAAGCAAAGAAAGTTTACTCTATTGGCTTATTAGCTGATTTTGTGATTTAATCTGAAGGAATAATGAGTCAACAATAGTTTGCTAGACAGTCATGAACTCAGAGAGTCTCACCATAATCACCATTATGTTAGTGTGGTGATGAGGTGACTGATAATCACTGGATATTCTTGAGCCAAGGGATTTCTGAAGTTCTAAAATATACTTAGTTTTTCACTAACTCAGAAAGGTCCCATCGTGATCGCCATTATGTTAGGGTGGTGGGGTAAGTCGACAAGATAGTCTTCTTAGTTGGACAGGGGTTTTCTGTGAGTCTTGAAAGATATTCAGATTAATATGAACTCAGAAATCTCCCACCGTGAACGCCATTATGTTACAGAGTAACATAAAACCAATCTTTGGAGCCCTAGGACCTAGCCTTCCTGGACTCAGAGAGGGCTCTCTCTAATGAAGCAAAGGATATGAGCTTGTTCGCTTAGTTTGTTTAGATTTTAGGCTAGTTGTTAAGTGTGTTTGTTTATTTGTTTTTTAGTTTTTAGGGGAAAAACTGATCAAGTGGATCAAAATAGAACAAGAAAATGAGATCAACTGGGCTATGGGGTCAAAAGCAAGCCAAGGATTTCAAGACAATGGGTAGGGTGTACTGCAAGGCTGATTTAGTATAGCGAATGGATATTTCGGGTGGTTTATGAAGTGAAATGAACATCAAGTTTGTGTAAGAAAAATATATCTTAAGCATAAATAGTTTAAATAGCAAGCATTCATGTGGTAGGGCTAACCGTTAATCACAATGAATCAAACTCAAACTGATAGATGCATAAAATAAACATTCAGGTGATACATAGAAGTATAAGACCCTCTAACTTTGGGAAAATCACCTTCAGTTGTTGAGAACACATGTAAGACAAACCAACAACTCAAAATGTGGAAAGGAGACTCCTAAGAAACACATTCAAATTGATGAGAACTTTGAAATAAGTCTGCAAGTATAGGCAGAGGGAAAGATCGAAATAGGACCTCTTTGATTTAAACTAGACAATCAATACTTCAAAGGAGATTTCATTAATGATGTTTAAGCCGTTATGAGTAAGCAAGGCATACCATGGATCAAACAAGATAGCATGTCATATTAATCATTAATGAGATAAATAACAAGTTCTTAGTGGACCAAAGGGCAGTTAAGAATCCTTTGACATGACCAAGAAGGATGAAAACATAGAAGCTGTAATGAATCAGGAAATTTGATGTGCCTCCATGGGCATAACTCAAACTATTCTTTACTGACCTACAACAAGCAAGAAACATGGATACATATTTGAAAAACTAAGAAAAAATAAGTGAAAAGAAGCACAATACCATTTTCCAAGCCATGGAATCCTGCACATAGATCCTCTCCATCATCTAGGCAAGCAAGTCAGGCTATTCACTCCATAAAACAAGTCTGATCATCAAAACTCATAACAAATATTGCTCTAAGCTCAGTTAAGTTCTTAAGCTCTTCAAAGTCCAGCTTTTTTATCAACTCTTCAACCAACAATATTACAATGATTCTCCATGAGTTATATAGGAAATGAGAAGATAAGCTTCACATAATTGACTAGAAGCTCATAGGCTTAAAACAAATATCTGATTTTGTCCTTGAGGCTTTCCAAAGCCCAAGGCACAAAATATCTTCAAAATATCTATAAAATGCTAAAAAAGGAAAAAATATTGAGTTTACATGACTGACAAGTGCTAAAAAAGGCTTAACGCACATTTGGATGAGCATCTTCAGAAATCTGCCTTTTTTGCCAAAATGCTACAGGAACGTAGCATCAGAAAATTGCCTGTCTTGCAGACAACTTTTGAGGGATCTCTCGATGTCAAAACGAGGCCTATGATGGCTCGTTGGAAAGCCCTAGATGTCTAGTTTCTGGAGCTACTTTATTTTTCCCAAATTTATCCCTAGAAGTCTTTCAAAATGTTTATTGAGTGAAAAAACCCAGGGGGGTCTCATCTGCTGATATATGAGGAAGAAAGGTGAATGTTGACTGATTTTTGCCTCTTTGGGGGACCAAAATACCTCCTTTTGATCTGAAAATTTGTGAGTAGCTTCCCCTAAATTTAATCCATCCAAAAAAATGACTTTTATGAGCAGAGGAGGCTCCTAGCACTCATGGAAACGATTGAAAATTGTGTAATTAGGGCCAAAAAACACATAAAACAAAATCATGTCAAAATTTGCTCAATTTTGGCGAGCAAGCCCCTTATGGGTTCTTAGAAACATGCAAGGAAGCTGAGGATGAGATTTAGAGCCTAGATATTCCTTTCTCCACTTTTTCTACCTGGCGGCTCTTACAGGCAGCTTTGAGCCTTTCTTGAGTAAGTTTGAGCTTTCTTCGGGCAAATTGGTTCAACCTCTTGTAGTGCCCGGTCATCTTCTTTTGTAGACTCAAATCTCTATTTTCTTTCTCTAATTTATCCTCTAAATTCTTGTTTCCCCTTTCAAGCCATGATTCTTTATCATTTTCTATTTCTTGGGCGAGAAATTGTGTGAGAGGATAAGATCGAACAAGGGCTGCTTCTTCTTCCTTCTTTTTCTCCAAAAATTTCCTGAGACCCATAGTCCTAGGTCTCTTTCTCATTGGCTGCTCTTCTTCTTTAGTATCATCAAATTCACCCATAAGCTCTTCAAGCTTGACTTGTGCTTTGTAGGCTTCCCTTTGGTATTTGAAAGCCTGAGCCTCATAAACTTCCATTTGATCGCTCATTTGTTTGTTTTGCATTTGTACGAAATGTATGAGGTCCTTTGACCTTTCTAGATCAGTTTCCAAGTTATGTATTTGGGCTTCTCTGTTTCACAAAATTGACTCAAGAATTCTAGCTTCATCATCTCCAGCATCACTTTCTATTTGTATGATCTCAAACTCTCTTTATTTTTCATGAATACTCTCCTGCTGTTCAATTTTTTCTTTGCCCTTTCTTTGGATAAGCTTCTTTGTCCTTTTTTTCTTTGGCAATTCAACAATACTCTTCTTAGGCAATTTGCCTGTACTCCTTAGTGCTCTAGCGACATTTCTAGTCACTACTAGAGTGATCTTCTTCTTTGTAGATCTAGTGTTTTTGACCTTTGGTGCTTTTGGAGAATGAATCATGGCCCATTGCCTAGGAGAGGCAACAAGCACATGTTCTTGGTTGTGTGGAGGAGAAGAGAGAGGAGGTTTTGTTTCTAGCACTTGTTCAGCTTGACCCTTTATACTGTTGCCTTCATCATCATCTACTCTAGATTCACCTTTGTCACTGTTTTCTTCACTGTTTTGAATTTGTTTAGGGCTGATAGCTTCATCATCACTACTTTGCACCTCTTCTTCCTCACTATTTCCTTGCTCATTTTCACTGCTCTGTTTAGGGCTGTTGGGCTCTTCATCTTCACTAATTTGCTGATCATGGTCACTGCCCTATTTTTCTTCATCATCATTAATTTTCTTAGCGTCCCCATGTTCCTCATCACCACTAACCTCATGTATGCTTTCAAAATATTGCTCTTTTTCATTGTCAATCATGGGTGGTGTTTTCCTTTGAGGAATATTTTGACTTGATGGAGGAGAGACATAATGAGTGGAGGGTGAGGAGGATATGTGAGATGGGCCATCAGATGAAGAGGCAATGGCAAAATCTGGATGAGAAATGAAAGTCTCCCAAGACACTCCTTTCTTTTCGAGCTCGTGAAGGATGATGATTTTGATGAGGGAATGATGGAAAAGACTGGATTTTTTCTAAGCAGGAGGTCTCTTTTGAACAAGGGAGGACATCTTGTCTATGCTTTTACAGAGGAAGAAAGGTAGGTTCATCAACTGAGTTCTTGTGAAATGGATGAGAAGCCTAATGTGATAGGAATAAATCCAGGAAAACCTCCCTTCACATGTGAAATACTTCATGATGACTTTCGTGAGGGGGGCATAGCTGCTCAATAAGTGAGAAAAAGGGAAAATAGCTTGGCAAGCATCCTGATGGTCTAGTTTTAGAAAGGGTTTATAGTGATTCAAATCTAGGTATACTTGTTTGAACCATTTTTCTCCTATATAGGGGATCTTAGTTGCTTTGGAGATAGCCCTAGGAGTGAGTTTAAAGTCCAGACCTGCTAGATGGACATGCTTTCCTTGCAGCCTAAGGGTGAATAGTTGTGTTAAGGGAGGGTAATTGGTGACCTCCTGGACATTTTGGAAAAAATCAACGCAGCCCACCTCATGGAAGTTAAGAAGAATTGAAGGGGATTCATTTACTTCTTGAGTTGTTAAAGGCTCAAACCTTTTGTGAAATCCACCCTTGCTGACTTTCTTTGGAGGCCTTTTTCTTTTGATACCCTTTACTGACTCACCAAAACAAATGTTCAAAGGATCACTGAAATAGGTCTTCAATCAAACCCTGTTTTCCTCTTTGTGAGACTGAGTGTTGTATTTAGTTGGCAAACAAGTTTTTTGTTAAGTGACCACAAATTTATGTCTTCAGTATACCCTTTTAAACTAATAATAAGCCTTTCTTTCTTTACACACTGTCCCTTTTTTTGTTTAGTAGACAAGGTAGGTTTTGAGAGCAGACTGAATTTTCTCCCTTAACTACTTATAACAACAAACCCCTTGACAATGAACCTTCCTCCTTTATCACTTTTTCTCTACATCTTAATAAATGTGAAAGTTTTAAAGAAACAGTGTTTTTAGCCTTAATAAGACTGTGTTTTTCTTCTTTGGACTGTACCCTAGTTTTTTAAACATAATAGACCTTTCTCCTTTTGAAAAAATGTTTTTTATTTTTAAAAACTATGCTTGGCTTATTTAAGCAAAATAGGCCTTTGCAATAAAATAATAACCTTTCTCTTAAATCATTGTTTCATTGCATCTTTGTAAACATGGTGGTTTTGATAATAAACAATGTTTTTGCCTTCAAAGGGACTGTGTCTTTTTCATAATAAAATGACCCTTAACACATTCCTCAAACTCAAAAATTTAGGGAAGAAATTCAGTAAATACCTCTTTAAAAAAGTATGGCTACTTTTTCGAGATTATTTCACCATGCACAAATTCGATTTGAGGTGAAAAGGAGGCATTTTGGGAATTGTTACGCTCTTGTGCACATGCGCGTAGCATTTGAATGCTGTCAGGTCGGGCCTGGGCGCCTCTGAACGCCGTTGTGGTTGGTTCGGGCATAGTGTAACAGGCGCGTCGCGCCACTCTATAGGCATGTCACACTCAATGCAAAGGCCTTCTGCAAGCACCTTTAGGCACGTCGTGCTAAATTCCAGGCGCGTTGCGCTAAATTCCAGGTGCATCGCGTCCTGAAAAACTATGAAAACTGCACGCTCAGGTTTTGAAAGAATGTTTTTTCTTCGCTCCTTTGCATAATAGAAATGATCTTTTACTTTGAGGGCTTTTATAGCTCCTTTCTGAAAACGTTTTGAACGCCTTTTCCCTCTTTTTTTGTTGATTCCTCAATTTTTTTCCTTTGTCATCAAACTGAAGGTTTCCTTTAAAGCACAGTGTCTCTCTTTTCCAAACAAACTCTAACCTTTGTTAATCTTCCCTCTGATGTTTTGTGAAGGAGGCCATTGTTGAAGTCTCTCAAACCAACTATCCTCTTTCCCATGTGGCTTTTCTTATGGTAAGTGTCCTTGTATCAAAATAATTGTGAAGCTTTTTAAGAGTGAAAAACATGATTAGTAGATGATGAGGGCTTGCTGTTAGGCATTGTGGACTAACACTTTCCTTTGACTGTGTATACACATTCTATTTGTCTTGAAGAAAATCCTTGAAAATGTGACCACTTATGCTCATGTAAAATCATGGTTGGGCCCTTAGCTCATGATGAAGGGGGCCTTCAAAAAATGACAATTCACCTATCTTAACCATGTGCCCACTGTCTTTTAAATGAGGTGAAAAAATAACTCTTGGCGCTTTGCCCTTTATTCATCACTTGGAGGGAGTATTTTTGATAAGCCATAATGGATCTGTTCTAAATGAAAAATATGCCTTTCCACATAAACCCTCTGTGTGAATGTTTATTTATATCATTTTGCAAAAATCATTTTAAAACCAAGCTTGTTCTACCTCCTTGGCCATTTAGATGAGGCTGCTCTTAGTCAAAAATCCACCCTTGGATTATACTTTAAAGGAGGCTTTCATAAACAGAAAAACAGAGGCATTTTAACACCATCATGTCACTCTTTTCTTGTGATATGAAAAAGGCCTTTAACTTATCATATTTCCTTTGAGTCACCACTATTCCTCAACTCATATTTCCAATAGAAACCTTTCTCAAACACAATTTTAAAACCTACTATGCATCTTCTATTCATCCTTTGGAGGAAAAAGTGCCAAGAAACCACTGAAGTTTCTCAAAAACATGTTTGACCCTCTGCTTGCTTGTGAAGGAGGCCACATCAATTTTTTTCTAACCCTCTACTTTTTGAAGGAGGTTTTGTCATTGTGCTTTTAACCCTATACTTATTATTGAAGGAGGTTACCTTAAACATAGGATCTCTATCTATTTCAATCACTGTACCTTGCCTTGTAATATATGCCTTTGATTTGCCATATCACTGTAAATTTTTTATGGAAGCAACCATGTGATTGGTATATGGAGAGTGTTCACTGCTAGACATCATTGAACTAACTTTTCCCTTGACTGTGTTTTCAGAAGTATATTGACACTGCCTTTGACTATTGTTCACATCCCAGGTTCATGGTAACATAAGAAGCAACTGTCTTCTTATGCCCTACATGATGATGCCCTTTGGAAAGATTATGCAGCACTGCAGATCAACATCACTTAGTATTTTGTGTTCATTTGATTTGAGGAATGATCTCTACTCTTCAGGCAACCTTTGGATTTAAACCATGTACACTTGCTGCTCTTTACTTTACAACTCTCCATCTGATTATTGAAGGAAAAATATTTCAGTATGAGAAACTTGTTCAGTTGATCCTTTGCTCCCATTTGCACACTAATCATCATTCAATTACACCCCTGCAGAGATGTAACAACATATGCCTTTGAACCTTGGAGAGCTCCTTTGGTGTTTCATGGAGATTTCGCCTGATCTAAGCATATTTCTTCAGATAGTGAACATCCTCATCTTTTCCCGATTTGGATCTTTGTTGAACTTTTTCTTAAATGAGACAAAGTGACCTATTAGCGGTGTGCGACCTATGGATAGATCAAGGCTTGTTTTGAAAAATAGGGAAATATTCATGGTTGGCTGGTACTAGACACAAGTTTTTTGGCTTAGGATATCTTAGGCTAGGAAAAACTCCCTAAACACCACTCTCTAACTTAGAGACAATAGTCACAGATTATGAGTGTTTTCTTAGGCATGATTACATTGTCATATGACAAGATGATCAGGGATAGAGGAGCAGACACTTTTTCAACTTTTGGATAGTGAATGACATGAGAAACAAAGGAAAATGATTGCAGAGAAGTGAAGTTATGACAGCTATAGACAGGGAAGCTTTGCTGCAGCGAGATATGACTTGAAAACTGAAAATTGTTCTCATCATAGACTGACAAGGAGGGGTAGGAGGACAAAAATTTGTTTGGGGTGTTTTCTAGATGACAAATTGACAGATTTGAGATTAGCTTATAGAAAAATTCATCCAAGGAATATAGTCATCAAAACAGGTAAAAATATTGATGAATGACAACGAAAAGGAAGCCTATCACTCACTTCTATAAAGAGGGAAGTGTTGCTACTCCTAGATTTTCACAACCTACAAGGTTGACACCACAAAAATTGGAAGAAAAAAGAGAAAAAGGGCTTTGATACAGTTGTGATAGAAAATACACTAAAGGTCATAAGTGTGCCGAGAAGAAATTATTTTAGATAGATTGTGAAGAGGAAGAAGAAAATGAACAAGAATCTTGAAAAGAAGAGGGTATACACCATGAAACAACCCTATAAGAGGAAGAAATGAGTCCGACCATATTGTGTAATACATTGGCAGGAATTACCACTCCTCAATATCTCAAGATAGAAGGACATATCAAGAAGAAAAAGGTAATAGTGTTGATTGATTCAAGTAGTACCCATAATTTTATTCATTGTAAGGTAGCCAAGGAATTGAATTGTTTCCTATACCCAGCACCAGAATGTCATGTGATGGTTGCAAATGGAGGAACTATAAATTTCTCTAGAAAATGCCATAATATCAAGCTAACCATGGGGGAATATGTATTGAATAGTCCAATGCTTTCCATTCCCATGGGAGGTGCTGATGTTGTACTAGGAGTACAATGGTTACAATCTTTGGGGACGGTAGCTTTTAATTTTCAAGAAATTTTCTTGAAATTTTTTTTTATAAGGAAAGGAAGTCGAATTACGGAGTATTGCAGGGAAGCTGGGAAATATAATAAGCTCTAATGTCATGACAAAGCTTCTTAAGAAAGAAAAATTAGGCGTAATTGCACAATTATGCTCACTAGAAGTTCCAACATCAAAATCATCTATTTCTTCACATCTCCAAAAAGTCTTGGAAAATCATTCCAAGGTGTTTGAAACTCCCAAAGGACTCCCACCTATTCATGATCATGATCATGCTGTTCATTTGATTCCAAGAATTTTTCCTCAAAACATCAAGCCTTATATATATCCTTATGTCCAAAAGAGCGAAATTGAATGTATGATTGCAGAATTATTAGAGGTTGGTATAATACAACCTAGTCAAAGTTCTTTTTCTGCTCCTGTAGTATTGGTACACAAGAAGGATGGATCATGGCACATGTGTCCGGATTATAGGGAGCTCAGTAAGCTCACCATTAAAGATAAATTTACCATTCATGTGATTAATGAATTATTGGATGAATTACATGGAGCAATTTATTTTACCAAGTTTTATCTTTGTTCAGGATATCATCGAATTAAAATGAAGACTGAAGATATTCTGAAAACAACATTTCGAACTCATGAGGTTCATTATGAATTTTTGGTCATGCATTTTGGCCTTACCAATGCACCTTCTACATTTCAAGGGTTAATGAATTCCATTTTCAAACGCTTCCTTAGAAAATTTGTGCTAGTATTTTTTGATGATATACTAATCTACAACAGGGCTTGGAAGGATCATGTTCAACATGTTGACCGGGTGCTCAAACTTTTACAGGAGAAACAATTATTGCAAAAAAATCCAAATGTTTCTTTGGAGTACAAGAGGTGGAATATCTGGGTCATATTTTATCTCATGAGGGTGTTAAGGTAAACCCTAACAAAATTAAAGCCATTAAGGAATGGAAAGCCCCCACAACCATAAAGCAGTTGTGAGGATTTCTTGGGTTAACAGGGTATTATTTCAAGTTTGTTAGGAATTATGGGAGAATAACAGCACCTCTAACAACATTATTGAAGAAAGATGCATTTTCATGGACTCCTGAAGCAACTAAGGCCTTTGAACATCTTAAAGAAGCAATGTGCATATCATCGGTCTTAGCTACACCAGATTTCACAAAAACCTTTATTGTGGAATGTGATGCCTTAGGAAATGGAATTGGTGCTATTTTAATGTGAGAAGGAAGGAAGACCCATTGCTTTTGAAATTCGTCCAATAAAAGGAAAGTATTTACAGAAATCTGTTTACGATAAGGAAATGTTAGCAATACTACATGCACTAAAGAAGTGGCGAACTTACCTAATGGGAAGACACTTCAAGGTAAAAACTGATCATGATAGTCTTAAACACTTTTTGGAACAAAGACTATCTTTAGAAGAGAAGCAAAAATGGGTCACAAAGATGTTGGGTTATGACTTTGAAATAATCTACAAAATAGGGAAGCTAAATGTTGTTGCAGATGCACTCTCAAGAAAGAATGAAGAGGTGGAAGCATTGCTTTGTGCCATTTCTATTATCCAACCAGATTGGATAACCGAAGCAAGGGATGAATGGAAGAAGGATGAATAAGTGTGGACACTCATTCAAAATTTGGAGCAAGATCCTAGTACATCTAATACATTTAGTTGGAAAAATGATTCCTTATGGTACAAAGATCGCTTATATCTTTGTAAGAATTCCCAACTAAAACAAAATATTCTTTTGGAATTGCACACTTCTCCTTTAGGAGGACACTTGGGATTCTTAAAAAATTACCACAGGGTGAAGAAATAATATTTTTGGGATGGCCTTAAATCTGATATTCAAAAATTTGTGGCAGAATTTTTGGGTTTCCAGTAGAATAAAGTTGAGACAATTAAGACCCCAAGTCTTCTACAACCTTTATCCATTCCAAGTCAACGTTGGGAGGAGATTTCAATTGATTTTATCATAGGTTTACCTAAGTCTGAAGGAAAGAGTGTCATCATGGTGGTAGTTGATAGACTTACCAAGTATGCACACTTTTGTGCATTATCTCGTCCATTTAAAGCATGTACAATTGCTACTACATTTATGGACACAATTAAAAAGCTACATGGAAACCCAAGGGTTATTATGAGCGACAGAGATCCCATTTTTACTGGAAATTTTTGGACGAAGTTATTTTCTTGTTTGGGTACTCAATTAGCTCATAGCTCATCTTATCATCCTCAATCCGATGGTCAAACTGAGATAGTAAATAAATGTTTGGAATGATATCTTCATTGTTTTGTATCTGATAAACAAACACAATGGGTCAAGTGGTTACCTCTCGCTGAATGGTGGTATAACAATTCCTTCCATACTGCAGCAAAAATGACCCCATTTATGGCACTTTATGGATATCATCCACCGTCCATCACATCATCTTCAAGAGAAAATTCGAAGGTTCAAGCAGTGGAATATCACATCGAGAATTAACAAGAAGTTCTCCAATTCTTAAAGGATAACATGAATTTGGCACAAAATCGAATGAAACAACAGGCAGATCAACATCGCAGTGAGAGAATTTTTGATGTAGGAGACTGGGTATTTTTATGGCTAGAACCATAGAAACAAATGTCCCTCAAGCAAGCTAAGAAGGATAATAAATTATCGCCAAAGTACTATGGTCCTTACAAGGTGTTGCAAAAGATTGGTACTATGGCATACAAATTGGAGCTTCCTACTTCTTCATGAGTGCATCCAGTTTTCCATGTTTCATGCTTAAAGAAGGTTATAGGTGAAAATCTTCCAGTTCAAACAATATTGCTAGAACTTGATGAGGAAGGAAAAATCATATTGAAACTTGAAGCAGTTACGGAAGCAAGAACTCGACAGCTATGAAATCGATCAATTTGAGAGTATCTCATCAAGTGGAAGAACTTACCCACTGAATATTATACATGGGAGGATGAGAATTTTATAGAGAAGCACCCAGAGTTACTCAAGCATTTAGGACAACACTTTTTTGAAGGAGAGGGGCATGTTAGGTCCCTATATTACTAGTATAGTCCCTTATTGTTGTTATTGTAACCCCCTTATTGTTATTATTGTACCCCTCTAACCCCCATATTGTTATTATTGTGCCCTTAAATTATTATTGTTAGGTTGGCTAGGATTACATTATGGCCCCATGGACTCCTATATATAGAAAGGAGGTTTTGTAATTTGTATCATCCAAGAATTGTTCGTTGCCCCCTCAAAGTGGCTTATTTCTAAGGCGTTGATATCTCTTTTCTTCTATTTTTGGAGTTGGTTTCACAACAGTTAATGGGGCGGTAGGCGCACTTGTACTTTTACATGATGGGTTGGTGTCTAGAGGGGTATCATAGTTCCTATTCCTTGTTTGGAAGAACAATTCTTTGCCATCAATGTATATTTCGTGATTGCCTCCTTCGATATTGTTTTGGGCTGGTTGTTGTTACTGGGTGTTAACCACTCCTTAGTGGGGGAAAGGTTCCTACATTATAGAAGGTTGTTGAGGAGGTCCCCCTTGTCCACGATTACCCTATTCCTTCTTTTGCTTCTCTTGTTTTCTCATTGCATCATAGTTTTAATTTTCCACATGTTTACCAAACTTTGTTGCTACAAACATGGCTTCCACTTGGCTTCCAAACACTAGTGGTATTCTCTCACAAAATAACAACATATCAGTAAGAGATTTATTATGCATCATGTGCAAGCACTCATCACCACTTAATGGTTCTTCATCAAATTTAACATCAACATAATTTTCATCCACTCTTTTGTGGGATATCCGAGCATGTAGAGTGAATAAATGATTTGCAGAAAACGGATTGTAGGTTGCTCACACTCATGATAGTCGCATGGCACATATCGTGGCTCTATGGTCCAGTGCCCAATCAGATACGTAGTGAGTCTTTGCAAAGTGAACAAGTTTGGAAACCCTTTTGCAGCAATTCTTAACAAAATAGGTTCGTTTTTCCAGTGCCTAATCACATACGTAGTAGCTCTATGCAAAGAAAACAAGTTTAGAAACCCTTTTCACTTACGTTGAACACAATAGCTTGGTTGTTTTGGCCCTTAGAAAAAATGTTTCATAAAATTCTCAATTTTTCTAGCTCTTCTAACAAACAACAAGACATTTTCTCTGTGCAGATTGTGGTTAAGAGAACACTATTTCAATTTCAAAATTTTGGCTCTTTAAAGCTGCTATGAATAACATGATATAAATGATGTAAACAATAAATAATGATTAGTTAATTACTAATTAGGTTGAAGAGGCATGTCTAAATGGGACATGACCTTCTGTGAAGAGGCACCTGCCTAGGTATATAAGTGGTCCTCATTTGTAACATCAATCATTAATTCATTCCTCATACATTTTAATATATAATATTTGTATCTTCAATGGATTTTTTCATATTCCAAGTCTTCTTGGAGTATTTAATGAGAAGTACTAACTTTGTTCACTTCATTTGGTATCAGAGCAGTTCGAGCCTTCGACTGCTTAATTTCTGCACAGAGCCATGCTCTCTGATCCAGGTCTTTGACCATAAAAATCATCAACTTCATTGTCATCGAAGAATTTATCTATCAGTGTTGTAATTTCTCCATATTTCCATTTAGGCCTTGGCCAATTAAAAAAAAAAAAAACCTTTAGATATTAAAAAAAAAGAAAAAAAATGATTAAAAATAAAATAATTAAATAAATAAAAGAAAGTGTTAAAAAATAATTATAAGAGAATTCATATTACAAAAAAAAAAACTGTTTTAGAAATCAAGAAATTTCTGCAAAAGAAGAATTTGTTAACTCAGTTAGAAACCAAGTGCCAAGATTTGTAATGTTGTCAAAAGATTTCACATCAAATTCAACCTGCTCAACCAATGAGGATTGCCATGATTAGTAGCACGAAATGATAGGTTAATTAGTTTGGAGCAGTATTGCAAGAAGCTTTATACAATTACAATTGATAAAGCCAAATTTGCAGGGATTAAAGGTCATATGACACGAAAGGATTTTCTTGAGGCTTTAGAGTTTGATTTAATAATAAAAAATGAAATTAAACATATTTTTATTAAGAAGCCTACTTTTGAAAGATATACTGAAGTGGATTAAGTTTTCATAATATTGATTAATCTAGATATAACAAATCAAGAAAGATGAGATCATTTATGTGAAACTATAGAGTAAATTTCAGCACCAACAACATGGCAACAATGCAACACATTTTGGGGCCACATCATCAACCACTTCCTTGAAGAGAGTGACAACTTGACTTAGCGGTTTTTGTATTCCTATATTTTGATACTATTTTTTTAATTTGTTTAGGTACTTCTAAAAGATAAGTGTTTTGTGTAAATAACTCTCCATTCGAGTTATCAAGGGTTGCACCCTTGGATGAGCAATTGTAAAGAAAAATTGTATGAGCTAAGATCATTGATGATTAATGAAAATATTGTGGATTTGTTTCAAAGAATTTTTCTCCTTGTAAGCCTTTCTAGTTTACATGTCATTGTGTTTTATGCATATATTTAAGTTTTATGGAGATAAATAGGTAAGCAAAAACTGGATTTCAGTATATCTTAAATCCTCTAAAGTTATAATCTATTTTATAGATTGATTTATTAGGCTATCTATCTGTATAAGTCCCTCTACATCAATTAATTATCAGTAATCTTCATAAGTTTATATATATTTTGTTAATATGTAAATATTGTTTGTTAGCCTTTCTTTCTTATGATAATTTAAAGGTTCAATTTGAATATTTAGCTGATCATAGTTTCTTACAGTTATTCATTTCACATATGAAAAATCAAAGCATTATTTTGAATTAAAGAAAATCCCTTTATTAATACTCAATACTATCAAAGTTTAAAACATCGGTATGTTATTTTCTGAATACATTTGCTATCCAAAAACTCATTTAAAAAAAAACATAATTTTTTAGATGCTCTGACATAATTAATTAACTTATAATTATCTTAGAGGACAACATCAGACTAGCATTGTTATCAGGGATAAAAAATTGATCCATTTTCCCTGGGAAAATGATAGAGATATTCCTTTAAGGGTGAATACAAGACTAGTAAGGTTAAAATATTCCACCTGTCGACTTCACAGAACCAAAAACTGGCTCCTTCAAGGCATAACAGATCCCACTCTAATTCTGAATTTTTTTTACCTTTATCAGATCGAGAGAGACTAGTAATACAAGCCTCTTTAAGAAGAAGACTTTAAACCCCTTCTTCTTCCTTATACCTCCTCAACCAGAGGATAATTCATTCCCTGATCCTCTTAGATCTATACCAATTCATTTAAATTCAAAAGATCTACCACCTAGGGTACATGAAATTATCTCTGAAGGAGTTTATTTTCAGTCATATCTTTTGGTTCATTCATTAGAATCATATCAAATACCTGAAATACCTTATGAATCTCCCAAATCATAACAGGATTTGGATTTGCACTTATCTGAATTCAGACCTACTGATTTCATTTCTCCAACCTGTTACTCTTTTCCATCTACTTTTTCTCAACCAGAAGATCTTTTCTCCTTATATTAAAATTGTTTTTTTCAACCTAAAGAAGGAGAAACAAAGGTTTAGAAATTGACCATTCGAACACCTTTGAAATCTTTAAGAAGATCTTCAACTTTATTTCTTCATACACCTTCTTTTACCCCTCCATCTTCACCTTCATCTTCAACTTCTACCTCATCATATTCTACAAAAACCAGTACTGATTCCTCTTCATCTTCATCCCAAGGTATGGCTACTTTTCAGCCTATTGTTCAAGAAATATATGCTGCTTTACAACTTCCAAACATACTAATTTTGTTTCCTGATGGATACTTGGAACACCTTCCAAGGTTTAATGTGGAAACTGTTTTCTCTGCTAAAGATCATTTAGTAGCATTCTTAGACTTTGATGATAATATGAATATGGAATATAACAATTTATATATGAGATTGTTTTTTCAATCCCTAGAAGGAAATGTTAGGATCTGGTTTAGGCAATTTAGGGCACACTCTATTCTAAGTTGCAATGAATTAACTACCATATTTAAAAATAAATGGGGGGTTAAAAATGATCATGTTTATTTTCTAACAAAATTTGAAGAACTTAAAAGAAAATATGGTGAACCAGTGGCCTATTTCATTAAACAGTTTAATAAACTCTATAATTAAATTCCTGTTGATTGTAAACCATAAGTAGTAGCAACAAGGGTTAGTTTTTTCCAAAGCTTTTTAAGATGAATTTGCAGTCATGCTTAGAGAGAGAACATCTAATACTTTAGAAGACATGAAAGCCAATGCCATTGAAGTTGAAGCCAATATATCTGCTTCAACTAAAATTAAAGATAAAGCTTAAAAAGCTCAGAGGAAAATGAAAGCTAACTAAGATGGTTCTTCTTCTTCCAAGTCTAAAAATGAAGATCAAAATATAAATGAGATAAATTCATTACTTAGGAACATTTCTAATATGATTTATAAAATTGAAACCCAAACAAGAACAATTCATCAAAGTGTTGCCAGTCCTCAAACTCAAACTCAAGCTCCAATTAAGAAATCCCCTCTGCTTCAAATTCTTCAAAGGCCCAGTAATGATCAGAAAATTCTACCTCTTATGTTTATTGATGATCAACATCCCGATGATAGTACCCTTATGATTAGTGAAGATATCAATAACCTTGACAACACATCTGTTCAAAATTCCATTGTCTCTCTTCCTCAAAAACAACCTTCTCAAGAGGATCAAGAAAACTCACGTGTATAAATATCAATCCTTCTATGAATTCTTAATTGCAGAGATAAATAGAAGGTATGATTTAAGAAAAAAGTTAGGCCCTGGAAGGCCTCCTAAAAATCCTGTTATAATTGAACCTCAAATAAAATCTTCTGAAACCCACACAACAAAAATTCAACCATTCAATCAGCCAATTGATACAAATTCAATTGATAAAACTACTTTAAATACTTTTAATGTTGAAAGGGAATTATAGAGAGTTAAAATCCCTATTCCATTATCAGAACTTTCAAATAACCCTGGATATGAAAATCAAGTTGCAAAATGGATTCAAAATTAAAGTGTGGATGTTGAAGGGGATGTTATTTTCTTACAAGATGAAAAGCCCTCAGTAGTATTTGGTCCTAGCTCAGACATAATTGATGAAATAGTGTCGCCTTTATATGTTACTTTGAAAAAACATGATTCCTTATTATATAACTACATGTTATATTATGGAGCCACTCATAATCTTATGTCAAAGGTTATTACAGATCAACTTAATTTGGAAATGACTCAATCTTACCATGATTTCTATACCTTTGATTCCAAAAGGGCACCATGTCTAGGAATCATAAAAGAATTAGTGGGAACTTTATACCAAATACATGTGTAGAGCATGGTTTTATACATTGCAATCAATGATATTCCTGCTAAGTTTGGAATGATTTTATCAAGGTCTTGTTGTGCCAAGCTAGGAGGAAGCCTTCAAATGGACATGGCTTTCGCTACAATTCCTGTATATGTGGGTGAAAACCTTAGGTTATATAGGGAGGTTAGATTAATTCATACTGTTTGCGAGGAATATCAAGTTAGAAACCATCATATTTATGTATTTGACCAAGATTTTGGTTGTTTTCAACTATCTTCAAATAATTTGCAGAATTCTCAACATAAAATAGGAGATGTTGTACAAAACCTAAAAACTATAAAAACTGATATTTGGAAACTATATTTTGATGGATCTTGTTCAAAAGAAGGAGTTGGACTTGGTGTTGTTCTAATTTCACCAGAAAAATAAAATATTAATCAATCCTATAAACTTGAATTTGATGTTACCAATATCGTAGTAGAGTATGAAGCCTTTCTTCTAGGATTGGAATTAGCTAGAAGTCTTAAAGTGTAGACTTTAAGTGTGTTCAGTGACTCAGAACTCATAGTAAAAAAATTTAGGAATATTTGTTAAACAATCCATCCTATACTTAGATCTTATAGAAATGAGGTATGGGATTCAGTGGAAAACTTCTTGCATGCATTTAATATCACAGTTATTCCTAGAAATGAGAATATTCATGTAGACTCCCTAGTCGTATCATCTAGTTCATTCAAAATTCTAGATCGAATGATTTTGCAATATCAAATTCAATTCAAATATAGGCCATCTATTCCTAACAATCTTAAATATTGGGAAATATTTCAAGATGATGAACAATTGAAACATTTTTTACAGGTTACTGATGAATTCTATATTTTGTAAATTGAATAAGATCGAGCAGATATAAATGAAATCAATAAATTAAATCAAAATTCTGATTTAAATTCAAAAACAGCTGACCAAAATGTCATCAAATTTTCTAACAAACTTATTCCCAAAGGTCTAGTCCCTCTCAAAAAATTATTTGACCAAAATGATGTTTCCAAGAATCCACTATCAAATTCACCCGAGGAAGATATTGAAGAAACTAATATTGGAACACTTGAAGAAATTAAGAGAATTAAAATATGTGCATCTCTACCTTAGGAAGTAAAGACTGAATATTTTAATCTTGTTAAATCTTACAAGCATGTTTTTTATTGGATTTATGCTGAATTAAAAACCTATGATACAACCCTCACTGAGAATAAAATTCCTTTAAAACCCGAAGCAAAACCCTATAAGAAGAAAATAAGGAGAATTAATTCAGTCTTTCTCTCTACCATAGAGAAAGAAATTAAGAAGTTATTTTATGCTCAAATCATAGTTCCATTAAGATATTTAGATTGGGTAGCTAATTTAGTTCATGTTAGAAAGAAGATCGGTGAAATCAGACTATGTGTAGATTTCAGGAACTTAAACTGTCATCCTTAAAAGACAACTACCCACTACCCAAAATAGATTAGTTACTTCAAAAATATTTAGGTGCAAATAGACTTTCAATGCTAGATGGATTTTATGGATACAACTAGATAATGCCAAGCCTGGAGGATAGGGAGAAGACTGCCTTCACCAGTCCTTGGGATACATTTATGAATGCCAGTATGCCCTTTGGAATAACTATTACTGGACAACAATTTCATAGAGCTATGGATTTAGCTTTTGTGAGTAAGACAAAAAAAATTGCTGTTATATATCTTGATGACCTTACTGTGTTTTCTAACTCATATCAAGAACATTTAAAAACTTGATGAAATTTTTTGATAGGTGTAGAAAATTTGGGATATCAGTCAATCCCAAGAAGTCTATGTTTTCCATCAAAGAAGGGAAATTGCTTGCCACATCATTTCTAAGCAAGGAGTGGTAATTGATACCAAAAGAGTTTCAACTATTCAAGCTCTTTCATTGCCAAGGAACAAAAAACAGATCCAAGCTTTTCTTGGATAAATTGATTTTCTAAGGAGATTCATTCCTAACTATTGTGAAATAGTTTAGGACATTTCTGATATGTTGAAGAAAATCCATGAGTTAAAATGGACTGTACCAACCAAATATGCTTTTCACTAGATTAAAAAGGCCATTTCTGAAGCCCCAACTTTAGCCATCGCTAATTATTCTAAACCCTTTATCATATTTTCCTTTGCCTATGAAACCACTTTAGTTGTTGTCATTTTTCAAAAGAATGAATATGGAGATGACCAACCTATTTCCGTTTAATAAAAGGACATGAGATATGTATAACTTAAATATGAAATCATCGAAAAACATTCTTTTTTCCTCAGTCCAAGCTTTGAAGTTTTCAGAATCAATGTCCTTCACTCGACCATTACTGCTTATGTTCCCAACAATGTTGTGAAGAATGTTTTAACTCAACCTGACACTGATGGGAGGAGAGGAAGATGGATTACCAAAATACTTGAATTTTATCTCAACATCAAAAATACAAAATTGGTAAAAGGTCAAGGTTTGGCTAAAATTTTGGTTGAATCTAAAGGTTTTGCGGATATTTTATTTTTTGAAATATGATCAGAGAAGAATCCATAAGAACCTTCTCTAAACTCACAAGGAGAAAATACACAAGAATATTCTCTAAATTCAGAAGGGGAGAATCCACAAGAACCTTCTAAAGACTTAAAGGGAAGACTGCACAATAACTTCATCTTTAATTCAATCAGTTGCTTTTTATATTAATGAGAAAATGATCTTAATCGCAATCTGAACTTTCCGATTGATCGCACGACTTGTGTAATATGTTGCGATTGAAGTGGCGGACCCGATGGCATTATACGATGGATTTAATAGGTTCAATCGCATCCGAGATCTTAATCGCAATCGGAACTTTCCGATTGATCGCACGACTTGTGTAATATGTTGCGATTGAAGTGGCGGACCCGATCCTGTTATATGCGGGAGTTAATATGTGCAAATCGCATCCGTGTTCTGATCGCAATCAGAACTTTTATAGTGTGTGCCCCGATTCCATTTGTTCAAAGTTCGGACCCGATTGCGCTATGAGCCATGTTTTATGTGGTCATCGCGTCCATTTGATCAATTGCAATCAAGTTTTGTTTGACACCACTGATCCGCCGACGGAGATGTGGGGCCGGACCCCTTCATATATTAGAGGCTGTGATTTGATTTATTGGATTGTAATATAAGACCAAAGGCTTAAGGTGGAGGGCGATTGTTTATATAAAATAATTGCTGTGAGATATATAAAACATGGTTGTTGCCAGAGCTAAAACATGTCACAGGCTCCTGTAGACCCAATGTGTTCCCACCTTAATGGGAGGCTAATATTAATGTAATAAAATTGTAATATATGTATGTTCCTACTAGCTAAACTCGCACATCAATCAAGACACTTGCCGTATGTAAAGGGTTGGACAATTACAAACTAAGATTCATTTATATACAAAGTACTGTCTAAAATAAAATAAAACCCAGCTTACAATTCAGAGTTACACAGTTGTACTCATAAACATAAAAGCATACAAAGAGAAAAGAGTCAAAACACAACAGAAAAGACAAATGCGCAGCAAGCCAAGAGACAAAATGAGTGAGCTGGAGTTCACATTGTAATTCGAATGTAAATGTTTTAATTGTTTTTATTGTTTGTGATGCATTGGCAAGTTTCCGGAAGAGAGCAAATATCCCACTGTAATATTAAAATAAGCACCTACAATTACATTTTTCTGAGTAAGCTGAAAAGAGATGAGAAGGCAGAAGGCAAAGAGACATGACTGTCCATTTCGAATTCCCAGTAGAATACAAATAGTCATGAAGCTATCTTGTATAAAAAGGGGGTAATATCTAAGAGGAGTGATTGATGAAAACAGAATGAGAAGAGGAGAGAGTGTGCAGCAGAATTGAAGATAGTTGAAGAAAATAAGAAAGCTGCAAGAGGTTAGAGAGTGTGAATATAGAGAATGTTGAGTATGAAGAATTGAGGAGAAAAGAAGAGAAGAAGGAAGGGCTGAACAGATATGATGCAGGTTTGATATAAGAGTTGATGAAAAGCAGAAGAGAAAGTATAGAACAGAGCTGATATCCAAGGTAAATCAGCAAGTGGTTTTCTTTTGAAAGAATAAGGAAGTTGGAGCTTCCCTATCAAGTTGTAGCTTGATAGATGTCAGTTGTAGCTGATTGAGGTAGGAGCCTCCTGTAGGTTGGTGCCTGCAGAAAATAGATGGGAGTTGGTGCTTCCACATCAAGTTGTAGCTTGATAAAATGTCAGTTGTAGTTGACTGAGGTTGGAGCCTCCTGTAGGTTGGTGCTTGCAGAAAATTGATGGGAGTTGGAGCTTCCTTGCAAGTTGTAGCTTGCAGAATTGAGGATAGAGCCTCCTGTAGGTTGGTGCCTGCAGAAAACAGTGGTGAGAGGGAGTTGGAGCTTGCCTTTGCATCACATCAATAATAAGATGTGGTTTTCTCCCTTTATGGGTTTCCACTTATATCTGGTGTCTCTGTGCATGATGTTTATGTGTTGATGTGATTTATCTCATCTGCTTAATACTTGCTGCTCTCATATTCAATCAGCTATTACATTAACAAATCTGTTTGATAGTAATACTTGTTGCTCACATATTAAGTTGACCATGAAATGAAGGTGTAAATAAGATTTAAAAGAAAAGTTTTAAAAGTCCATGTATGTGTTAAACTGATTCACCCTCCCCTCTCAGTTTAACTAAGGGTTCAACAATTGGTATCAGAGCCAGTTCCTTTGGTGTAAGCTTAATAGCTTGAAGGAGATCTGGTTGAGTCATGGACTATCAAAATGTACCTGTGCTAAATACAACTAACTTTCCTGAATGGAGAGATAAGGTTAAGACAGGATTTATGGTTGATGATCCAGAGGTATGGAAGCTTGTTTGTGATGGTTACTGCACAGACTCACCCACAGTGAAAGAAAAACAGAGGAATGCTAAGGCAAAATGTGTGATATATGACAATCTTCATAACAAGGACCTTGAGTTGATAATGGATTTAACCTCTGCAAAAGAAATCTGGGATAGACTGCACTTCATACATGGAGTAGACACTAAGGACTGCACTGACAAGAAGGATAAGAGAATTAAGAAAAAGAGAAATTCATGTCAAAAAGAAGATTCTCAATCAAATGAAGTAACTGCTAGTGTGAATGGTAGTAAGAACCATGAAGAAATTGCAGCTGAAGAAAGGGCCAAACTTGACACTGCTTTGACTGAAATAGAAAGATTGAAGAATGAAAACAAAGACCTTAAGACAGTGATGCAAATATGTGATGAGAGAGAATTTGAAGATAAGAAATAAATTGTTGGCCTGAAGACACACCTTGAAGAAGCAAGGAAGATAGAAGACACTCTGCTGCAACAAATGAGAAAGAAAGTCAGGAATGTGAAAGATTGGAAGAAGAAGTGATGAGCCTAAGAAAGAACTTAGAAAAATCCCAAAGAGAACTACTAATGAATACACCTCTAATGAAAAGCTCTAGACAGTTGGACCAAATTCTCAATGCTCAAAGACCACCTCACATAAAGGCTGGGATAGAATATGAAGGGGAAACCAACAAGTCCAAGATTGAAGATAAAAGGAATGTCATTTTTGTAAAGGCAGCAAAGGAAGATGAAGCAGCTCAGAAGATTCCCACTGAAGAAGAAGCCAACAAGAACAAGATTTGTAAAGAAACAAACATAACCAAGCAACAACATGAGAAGACAAAGAATGAAGGGATGAAACAATCAGCTACTAAAGGCTCACATGCTCCTAAGGATGAAGTGAATAAATTTGGAAGTTGTCAAAGGAGGTTCTTTCCTCCTATGAAAAATAGCACATGTTTCTCTTTTCATAAACCAGGACATAATGCAGCACAATGTAAGAGAAGGTCTATCAACTCCAAATAGCAAAAGATGCAGCAAAAGAGAAGAACCCCTCAAGCAAGCAAAGGGAAAAGACAATCTTCCACCAGGTATACAAATCGTTTCCATGGCTACTATTATGCATGCAATGAATTTGGACATAAATATGTTGATTGTAAATTATGTTCAAAAAGGGGAATGAAATATTATACATCAGCTCAAATGCACCTTGGTCAAATAAGATGTTATGTATGCCTCAAGCGTGGTCACAAAGCTAAAGATTGTAAACTGCCATATATATTAAAGAACTCCAGACAGATGATGAAATCCAATCCAATCAAACAAAACTATGAATCAAAAAGGAGTGCAGACATTATGATGAACCCCAATAGAGTATGGAAAGAAAAGAGAAAAGGGGAGCCTATCATCTCAATAACATAATAAATCCGCCATAGTCTCAGGGGGAGTTGCTCTAGGAAGCAAAGCAAAAATCCATCCAGTGACAAATATGAAGCAACATCCCAGGGGGAGAGCAGTTCATATATTTACCCTATGAAAGTAGTCTAAGAAGATCTCCTTGGAATGATAATAGCTATGAGATCAGTAAGAGAAAGGAAGTTTCTCTAACAGAGATCTATGGAAGAAGAAGACCATCTGAAACTCACAATAGCCAGAAAAATTGTTAGAAGGAGAACAGAGGTAGCAAAGGCATTTGACTAGTTAAATCCTGTGACGAGAATTCCGTATGAATGAGACCCTGTAGCAGAATATTTATAAGAAATGCATAAGAAACCTCTGCATAAGAATAATCGAAACCGTGTTATGTATGGTGGAAATTGGCAAAGGTTATGTATGGTGCAAGGGTTGTGAATGGTGAAGCGGAACCATAGTCAAATGCGCAATGTGAATGGTGGAGTGAAACCTTCGTGAGTGGGTTCGAATCATTATAATATACTGAAAAACGACTATTTAATAAAGAAGACCGGAACCTTGGTGAAACACTATAGCAAAACCACTTATGGTTTCCGGATTATTTCGCACCACTTTTGGTACGGAGGCATTATTATCTAGAGGGCTAGCGATTCCATAAGATTGTTGACACGTGGCATAGGTGGTATTGGAAGCCACCGTTTAACCTGCGATTTCGCAAGTTAACGTCAGTACCGGGACACTGAGCGGAATTTCTTAGGACCGTTGATTTGAAAAGGGGACATCCGGCGGTGACTATTCGATGAAGATACACAAAGTTTAATAAAAGTGCGCAGAAGATAGAGGAGGTACGGTGCATAGGTGGGCCAGTCTGAAAGTCTTATTATAAAGTTTGTTTTTCAAAGCATGGAGTATTAATACAAGGTCGGGTGGCGAACTATAAAGCGAGTGGTATATTCAAATCTTCAAAGGTTTGTTATGAAGTCTGGTTGCGATTATTAAAAAGGCATCAAGAAGCCATGGTAACAGTTGAATTGGTATATAAAGCAGTGTATAAAGCAGCAGTGATTCTGGAACTGTCATAGAAAATAAAATGCAGTGACATTATTTCAAATCAGGATGACAAAATAAGTAGCAGGTTAATGATGCCAAGATCATATTTAGTATATTGATGATTGTTGGTGTGAACAGTGGGAAGATCAATAGTGGAAACTATGGGTTCATGTGCAAGCTAAAATGAAATCTCTGCATGGTTTATCAAGGTAATATCAATTGGTACTAGGTACAGGTCGCATATCTATCAATAAAATATCAAGAGTTATCATGGAACAGCAATATGATACAGGTCCTCAAGATCAAAGAACTATGGCAAAAGAACCTCAAGCACAAAGGATTTGCAGGGGTTGTTTTGGAAGAGTGTGTAAGCAGTGAAAGTCATTAGTCTCTTATATTGAAATATATTGCCTATCCTCAAAATAAGCTGTAAGCTCTGGTGTGATTCATTTATTTACAATAACAACAAGGACCTTTCAGTCTTTAAGTGTATTATCCCTATCAGCAGTTTAGCATAGATTACCAACAATAGGCAGTACAGGTGAACCACAACAATAGAAGATATATTGGCATCATCACAACGGAATATATTTTGACTACAGATGTCTATTGCAGAAGAAGACATATTCCATCTGCAATCTTCCTCAACAGAAATATATTGGCACACTACATCAGATATAGACCAAATTATAGTTGAAGCAAGCCTGATATGTCACTCGGAGCATTCACAATCTTTAAGTCTTGATCCAATGATGCATCTCTTATTATACAACTCTAATTATAGTTGTCATTACTTTGGAATGATATCGACTTAATGTGTATATACAAGTTAAAATATTCTCAAAAGTGTTCTCTCAACAAATATTGTACACCAGTATAGAGCAGCATGGTACAAAGTCAGAAGAAGAATGCCTAAACATCTGAGAGAGAGAAAATGAAAAGATAAAATCTACACTAAGAAATGTGCAACCCTTTGCCATTGATGTCAAAGGGGGAGGAAAAGCAATTAATAGAAGAAAGGGTCTTGTAAAAGAAGCTAGACAGAGGAAGACTTGGAGGAAGCATTGGATTATTGGTGGATGTGTTGCCATCAATGCCAAAGGGGGAGACTGTTGGAAATGTTGTCATTGATGGCAAAGGAGATGGCAAAGGAAGAACACCTGAGGCAGCAACAAGGCAAAGGAGATGGCAAAGGAGGACCACCTAAGGCAGCAAAAGGAGAATTAAGGAGTAGCATCAGTCAAGGAGCAGATGAAACAAAGAGAGCATAAGACAAGTAGCTGAGGAATGAGACAAAGTGATGAGGAAGAACACCTGAGGCAGCAAAAGGAGAATTAAGGAGTAGCATCAGTCAAGGAGCAGATGAAACAAAGAGAGCATAAGACAAGTAGCTGAGGAATGAGACAGAGTGATGAGGAACAATTATTCTAGTGGGAAGAATGTGAAGCACTGTTGGGGAGAATACATCAATTCATTCTGCAGAATTAAATCAAGATGAGGAACAGAACTCTGGTAACGTAGCGGAGTTCGAAGTTGAGGAAAAGAACTGTTGAATTGAAGGCGTAGAATATCGGAGCCTCATAGGATGTGCTACAAGTATAACAGGTGGAGTGGATTCTATATACGCAATAGAGAAAGGAGCACAAAGAAACTAAGACAACAGATATAGTAGAAAGGAAGAGACAAAGAAGTAACAAAGGCAGCAAAGGAGGCAGTGTTGAAGCAGAAACAGGCAGAGGCACAACGAAGAACAGAGGCAGGGCAGCAAAAAGAAGCAGAGGCAGAGGCAGAGCGACAGGAGTAGCAGAGGCAGAGGCAGAGCCGTTATAAAATTCCGAGAATCGCCCAAGCCGACAGATACATTCATATGCATAATTCCGGGAATCGCACACTCCAACCGGCGTTATACATATAATATAACACAAACTTATTCCGGGAATCGCTTAACTCCAGCGGCAATACAATGCATATAATATAGAACCATATTCCGGGAATCGCACACTCCAACCGGCGTTATACATATAATATAACACAAACTTATTCCAGGAATCGCTTCACTCCAGCGGCAAAAATATATATAAACATATATGTGCAGTGCATCACATAAACAAAGGTCCAAGGCATTTATATTATGGAGCGCATAAACCAAAGTTTGATAAGGTGGGACCCCTCCCCAATCGCAATCGGAGATCGCAAGGGCAGCGGAACATGCAACCAACTGAGAGTTGCGATTGCGATTGAAGCTCGGACCCGATGGGTGTATAAACGGGGGATAATACATATTTGAGTTACGGTCAAATCGCATCGGCATTGGTCAATCGCATCGGAGAACATATGAGTTGCGATTGCGATTGGAAGTCCGGACCCGATTGAGGTATGAATTGTAATTCAAACTTGTTTGAAGTCCTTTCCCAATCGCATCGGCAAAATACAATGAACAGTGCCCAATCGCAACACATATTAAAATACTTGCGATTGCGATTGAAGTGGCGGACCCGATGGCATTATACGATGGATTTAATAGGTTCAATCGCATCCGGGATCTTAATCGCAATCGGAACTTTCCGATTGATTGCACGACTTGTGTAATATGTTGCGATTGAAGTGGCGGACCCGATGGCATTATACGATGGATTTAATAGGTTCAATCGCATCCGGGATCTTAATCGCAATCGGAACTTTCCGATTGATCGCACGACTTGTGTAATGTGTTGCGATTGAAGTGGCGGACCCGATCCTGTTATATGCGGGAGTTAATATGTGCAAATCGCATCCGTGTTCTGATCGCAATCAAAACTTTTATATTGTGTGCCCCGATTGCATTTGTTCAAAGTTCGGACCCGATTGCGCTATGAGCCATGTTTTATGTGGTCATCGCGTCCATTTGATCAATCGCAATCGCAAGTTTTGTTTGACACCACCGATCCGCCGACAGAGATGTGGGGCCGGACCCCTTCATATATTAGAGGCTGTGATTTGATTTATTGGATTGTAATATAAGACCAAAGGCTTAAGGTGGAGGGCGATTGTTTATATAAAATAATTGTTGTGAGATATATAAAACATGGTTGCGGTTGTATTAAAACATGCTGCGTGGTCTGTAGACCCACGGGCCTCAGCTTAACGGGAGGGCGATTATTAATGTAATACAATTGTAATATATGTATGTTCCGGCCTGCGGAACTCGCCACATCAACAAGACACTTGCTGCGTGTAAAGGATTGAATTATAGTCAATAGATTCATTTATATATAAAGCGTTGGTATAAAAATAAAATAAAAATGCAGTTCATAAATTCAGGAGTTACGCAGCAGCCATAAACAGAAAGGCATACAGAGAAGAGAAAGGGACAAAGAGACAGTTAGAGAAAAGACAAATGCACAGCAAGCCAAGAGACAAAATGAGTGAGCTGGAGTTCACATTGTAATTTGAATGTAAATGTTTTAATTGTTTTTATTGTTTGTGATGCATTGGCAAGTCTCCGGAAGAGAGCAAATATCCCACTGTAATATTAAAATAAGCACCTACAGTTACATTTTTCTGAGTAAGCTGAAAAGAGATGAGAAGGCAGAAGGCAAAGAGACATGACCGTCCATTTCGAATTCCCAGTAGAATACAAATAGTCATGAAGCTATCTTGTATAAAAGGGGGTAATATCCAAGAGGAGAGATTGATGAAAACAGAATGAGAAGAGGAGAGAGTGTGCAGCAGAATTGAAGATAGTTGAAGAAAATAAGAAAGTTGCAAGAGGTCAGAGAGTGTGAATATAGAGAATGCTGAGTATGAAGAATTGAGGAGAAAAGAAGAGAAGAAGGAAGGGTTGAGCAGATATGATGCAGGTCTGATATAAGAGTTGATGAACAACAGAAAAGAAAGTACAGAACAGAGTTGATATCCAAGGTAAATCAGCAAGTGTTTTTTTCTTTTGAAATAATAAGGAATTTGGAGCTTCCCTATCAAGTTGTAGCTTGATAGATGTCAGTTGTAGCTGACTGAGGTAGGAGCCTCCTGTAGGTTGGTGCCTGCAGAAAATAGATGGGAGTTGGTGCTTCCACATCAAGTTGTAGCTTGATAAAATGTCAGTTGTAGCTGATTGAGGTTGGAGCCTCCTGTAGGTTGGTGCCTACAAAAAATTGATGGGAGTTGGAGCTTCCTTGCAAGTTGTAGCTTGCAGAATTGAGGATAGAGCCTCCTGTAGGTTGGTGCCTGCAGAAAACAGTGGTGAGAGGGAGTTGGAGCTTGCCTTTGCATCACAACAATAATAGGATGTGTTTTTCTCCCTTTATGGGTTTCCACTTATATCTGGTGTCTCTGTGCATGATGTTTATGTGTTGATGTGGTTTATCTCATCTGCTTAATACTTGCTGCTCTCATATTCAATCTGCTATTACATTAACAAATCTATTTGATAGTAATACTTGTAGGAAGTTGGAGCTTCCCTATCAAGTTGTAGCTTGATAGATGTCAGTTGTAGCTGACTGAGGTAGGAGCCTCCTGTAGGTTGGTGCCTGCAGAAAATAGATGGGAGTTGGTGCTTCCACATCAAGTTGTAGCTTGATAAGATGTCAGTTGTAGCTGACTGAGGTAGGAGCCTCCTGTAGGTTGGTGCCTGCAGAAAATTGATGGGAGTTGGAGCTTCCTTGCAAGTTGTAGCTTACAGAATTGAGGTAGGAGCCTCCTGTAGGTTGGTGCCTACAGAAAATCAGTGGTGAGAGGGAGTTGGAGCTTGCCTTTGCATCACAACAATAATAAGATGTGGTTTTCTCCCTTTATGGGTTTCCACTTATATCTGGTGTCTCTGTGCATGATGTTTATGTGTTGATGTGATTTATCTCATCTGCTTAATACTTGCTGCTCTCATATTCAATGTGCTATTACATTAACAAATTTGTTTGATAGTAATACTTGTTGCTCACATATTAAAGTTGACCATGAAATAGAAGTGTAAAATAATATTTAAAAGAAAGATTTTAAAAATTATGTATGTGTTAAGCGTGTTACCCCCTCTCAGTTTAACTAAGGGTTCAACACCATCATGACTTATTATCAATTTTCATCTTCATTTGCTTAAGCATGAATAATTGATAGGAAAGACCTGCTTGTTTAAGCGGAAGTGAAATGCATCAACGATAAAACCTCCTCCATACATAGAAGCGAGAGGTTTAAAGTAGGGAAAACCTCCTTCATTTATGAGAAAAGGGTTGAAATACGAGAAAACCTCCTTCATTTTACAAGAAGGGTTTATGCATGATAAAGGCCTCCTTCGTCTATCTAGCAGAGGAGCCGAGACCAAAGATTTATTATAGGGTTTTTCCATGACTAAAAAAGGGGAAAATTTTAAGAGGCAGGCGGGAGATAATTGGGAAACCTGAATAGAAAATGGTGTTGAAAGCAAAGGAAAAGCAGTGGTGCTTCAAAAATGGGTTTACATGAGTTTCATTGTTAAAACACAGAATTGAAATATAGTGTGAAGCTAATTGGGTAATTATGAATGAAGAAATGTTGATAAGAAAATGGCCAAAGAAGTAAAACAATCCTGAGGATGAAAAGCAGTTATTTCATGTGGCAAGGATTTCAAAAGGGACTACTCTCAAAAAAAGGGTGAAATGAATGAAAATTCATTGTTCTTATAGACCTCCTTAATAGAGGAACAAAGGGACAGCCTTCCCATGTTTACATTTCAACTTCAGCTTATCATCCCCTGCCATATCTCCCTAAAAGTTGAAGACTAGATTACTTTGTCAATCTAAGGTTAGTCAGTTGCTTTGATGGTGGAGACTTTTTGTAGCAGAGTTTTTCACTTACAGTTTCAAATGAGTTTCTTCACCCACAGTCAAAAGAAAGGCTCAAAGAGCACCTAATAGTTCAATCAAATTCACAGTGGGCATGATCATTTTCAAAACATCAGGATCAGAGACTGTCAAAATAAGTTTCAAAGTGGTGATTTATCTCCTTGCAAGAATGGCAAAGAATGCCTCACATATCATTGATATGTCTTTCAGCAGATTTCTTCCTTTAAAGGGACAGAAATAGGCAAACAGTGAAAAGGGTATTGCCTTAATGAGGAAAACACTTAGAGAGATTTTGGCTTTCAAAATGGCTTTTTCACTGTGAAAGGGGTCATATATATGAAAACTTTCAAAAAATATCATCCACAGCACCTTTTTAGATTTTTGGTCAAATAGTGGCTTTGTGATGGTTTGAAGATTATAAATGATAAAGTCGTGCTTCATTTTTTTTTTACAACCAATACCTCTTTCAAAAAAAAATTTCAAAACCCTCACAAAGCATTTCAAATCCAATTGGCCTTTTTGCCTTCAAAAGGGAATAAGAGACCGTTGAAAGTCCATTTTCAAGTTTCAAAAACGCAAAAAAACATTCAAAATCGCTCCTAGCCATCCACTGAAGAAACAAGAGAAGTTCGAGCAGTTTGCAGAGTTTTTGAAGACTTTAAGCCTGCGCGGCGTGCCTGGAAAAGTGCGCGGCGCGTTCAACGGAGAAAATACAAAGGCCTTACACTACTGCGTGGCACGCCTGTAGCGTCGGTCACCACCGCCCGAAGGCCAACCCGACTGCCTTGTGTTGCGCGACGTTCTTTCTAACAAACGTGTCACACCTCCTCGCACCTTCAAAGAAGCTCCAAAAGATCCCCAAACAATCAATCAAGGCCCATGAAGGATCTTTGAGGTATTTTTCATCACCTCATGATAAATTTTGAAATCTAAAAGGGTGATTGATGCCATGGTTTTTAAGACAAAAACAGTGATCGAATAGTGAAGTTCTTAGTAGAAAAGCAAGGTGGTTTGTTATTGTGTTGCCAAATACTGTTACAGTAGAAGGCTAGGGTGTGTTTGCATTAGTTTCAAAAGGCCTAAAACTGCCCTCAAAAACAGTGATAAGCCATAACACTAATTGCAAGGAAAAAACACAGTGGTAGAGGGTTTTCAAGTTTCTGAAGGTGTCCTAGCAGTGGTGAAAACAAAATTAATCCCTATTGGCAAATATAAGGTCAAAACAATGTTTTTAAAAGGAAAGCAGTGATCTTAAGGTCAAAACAGTGTTTAAAGGGTGAGGATTTTGGTCCAAAATTAAAAGGTGTTATTGCTATAAATGCCAAGAGAGAGAGATTGATTAGAGGGTAGTGTTTCTGAGCAAACTCAAAGCGTTCTGTTGCTATGATTGTTACACATTTTTACATTGTTGGGTGGATGTTTAAAACCATCTTAAAGGACCCTGACTACCTTTAAAAAACATTGATTAGCCCACAGGAAAAATAAGAGCAGACTTTGTTAAAAATCAAAGGGGAAACAGTGGTCATAGTCTCAAAGCCTTGTCATTTTGAAAAATTCTTCTCTGTGTGGAAAGACAGTGAAACCTAGTGCAGCCTCTTTGTTTTATAAAACAGAGTATTCTATCAAGATCTTTTAAAGAAAGTTGAGGTTGTTTTTGTCTACCTGTGTATAAGAAACAGTGAATACAAGAAGAGTTTTGTTTGGGGTAGGTTGTCTTGCTTCTGTCAAAACATAAGGAGACCTCTGTTCTAACAAAAAGCCACAGATACCTCTTTTCAAAATACCTTGCCCAAACACAGTAACAATTTCACTGTGTGATTTTTATTTGATAAATATTTGTTGATTGGCATAAACGAGGACAAATCAGTGTTTTACAAGGAGCACAAAGTTGGTGTTGGGAGACTATTTCACACAGCATTTGAAGCAGTTTTCCTTGGTCAAATAGTGACTAACAAGAAGGACAGAGGTGGTTGAGAAAAACATTCCAAAGACCTTTTGAGACAGCTTGGTGTTGCAAAGAACATTCAAAACAAGATGCCTCCCGGGCAAGACAGTAGGAGCGGCCTTCACAAGAGGTTTGAGCATGTTTTCACTGAAGAAGTGAATGCTCATCCATCGGTCCTTTTTAACTTCCATGAGGTTGGGTGTCTAGATTTTTGCCAAAGAGTGCAAGAGGTGAAGAGCTATTCCCCTTTAACACACCTTTGTGCTTTGAGGTTTCAAGAGAAGCATTTTCAGCTGGCAGGCCTAGATTTCAAATTCTCTCCAAGGTCCATCTCCAACGCCACCAAAATCCCTTATGTAGGGGAGAAGTGGTTTAAACAAAGCCACCTGGACTCAGAATAATACAAGCCCTTTCTGAAGCCTGAGCATAGAGATTCATGTCCATCCATTTTCCCCTTCTCATATCTATTGACTAGTTATGCCCCCCTCATGAAGATCATCATGAAATACTTCACTTGCGAGGGAAGATTCTCCCGAGTCTATGCCTATCATATCCGATTGCTCATGCATTTCACGAGGGCCAAATTGCTAAATCTCCCTTTCTTCCTACATAGAAGTATTGAGAAAATGGCCTCCACTGTTCAGAAAAAGCCTCCTTCTTAGCAGACAGCCTACCTCTTCCATCACTCCCTCATCAAAATTATCATTCTTCATCAGCTTGAGAAGAAGGAGGTCTCTTGGGATACTTTCATCACACATCCGGATTTCTCCACTGTCCCTTCATTTCATACATCTCCTTCACCTTCTACTCACCATCCTTCGCCTTCTTCTAGCAAACCTATTCCCATGAAGCTCAAGTTTACCATAGAACAAGCAAAAGAGCATGATGAGGAAGAAGAGCATGAGCAAGAAGAGGAAAGTGATGACGAGCAGAAGCATGATGAAACATGGCAGCAAGGAGATGATGATGGCTTGACATCATAATTGCATAATGAGAGCGAGAACAGAAAGGGAAAACGATGCAGAAAAGGGCCATGATAGTGAACAACAACATGATGAACGAGAGGAAACCACATCTCATGATGAATGAGCGACCTATTGAAAAATAACAACGACTACGCAGAAAGAAGAAGGGCAGCATGATGAACAGCTGCAACACAGTGAGGAGGACATCCCTAAAAAAGAAATACACAAGGATAGCCAAGGCATCCATGAAGAAATCCAAGACAGTGGCAAGAATGATGAGCAAAGTGACAAGGGTAAAGAGCCAATGGAGCATGTGCTAGCTGCCTCTCCTAGGCAAGGGGCCATGCTCTCTTCTCCGAAAGTGGCCAAGCCCCGGACATCAAGGAAAAGGGTGCCTAGAGTTGTAACTCCAAATGTGACTAGGGCCCTCCGAAGCAAGGGAAAATTGCCCAAGAAGCCCATGGTCGAATTTCCCAAGAGGAAGAAGACTAAAAGAGCCACCCAAAGCAAAGGGAAGGACAAGGAAGAAAGCAGTCATGAACAGGAAAGGGAATTCGACATCATCCAAATCCAAAGTGATGATAGTGATAATGAAGCCCGGATCCTAGAAAATCTCTTGATCCATAGAGAAAACCAAATTGATGCTTTGAGGACTGATCTTGATAGGGCTAGGAACTTCAATCACTTTTTGCAAGTTCAAAACAAGCAGATGAGTGTCCATATGGCTGTATATGAGACACGGGCCATCAAATACAAAAAGGAGGCCTCCAAAGCACAAGTGAGATTGGAAGAACTCATGGGTGAGTTCGATGAGAGTGAAGGCGAAGATCAACCCAGGCGAAAGAGGCCAAGAACCATGGGGCTCAAAAAGGCCCTTGAGAAACAAAAGGAAGAAGAAGATGCCCTTCTCCAATCTACCCCTCTCACTACATTGTTCAAACAAGAGATAGAGAACAATCGGGAAGCATGGCTTGAGAGAGTTAATGATCACTTGGAGAAGAAATTGGAGAAGGAAAATAGAGACTTGGACCTTCAACGGAGGATGACCAGGCATTATAAAAAGCTCGATCAGTTTGCCCGGCAGAAATTGAAGTCCGCTCAGGAAAAACTCAAGGAGGCTAAAGGGAAGTGCCTGACACCAAAATTGAGGAAAGACACCTCAAAGCTTCAAATTTTTGCCTCATCTTCACAACATGTTTCTGAAAACCCTTGAGGGTCATGCTCACCAAATTTGGGCGAAATTCGACAAATTTTGGTTTTTTGTCATTTTTGGGTTTTTGGCTAAAACTCATGGGCATCGCCATTTCAGTTTGGGGCATCCTCAAAGGATAAAAATTGTATCATTGGATGCCATAATTTTAGGGGCACATACTCAGTGATTTTTAGATCAATTGAAGATCATTTTCTCCCCCAACGCGAAAAGCACTCGTTTTTTCTACACTCTGCCACGCTTATCAGCAAAGCCTATTTTTTAGTTTTTTACACATAGGGATATTTTTGGAGGAATTTCAGTGGTCAGTTGAGTGGAAAATAAAATTTTTCAGAAGGTAGACACTCAGAGCTTTCCAACGAGCCATCATGGGCCTCGTTTTGACATTGGGAAGGCCTCCAAAAGTTGCTGGCAAGTCAGGGGACCTTTTGCTGATGTATTTTTTGAGTATTTTTGTAAAAAATGAACCTTTCAAAAGTGACTTTTCTTCATGTGTGTTTAGCTATTTTTGGACATGATAAGTTATGAAAAGTCAATAAATTTCCCTTTTTTAGAATTTTTGAGATATTTTATTGGATATTTTGTGCCTTGGGATTTGCAAAGCTTCAAGGACAGAATCAGATATTTTGGATAGGCCAATGAGATTGCAAGTTGAACTAAGAGGTTTTCCTCACTTTGGCCTATATATTCCAAAGGATTTCATTGTAAACAAGGCTGAAATTGATGAATAGAAGCAATATATGGTCATATAAGCTTTGGAAGAAACACTTGTCTCATGCTTTTGGATAGTCTCTTGGATGTTCTTGGATGATGAAAGAGGATTGTTGTTGGATTCCATGACTTGGTAGAATGGTATAGTGTCTCTCTCTCTGTTTTGTTTCCTAGTTTTCATTCATAATTCCATGTTCTTTCTTGCTATAAGATAGTAGAGAATAGATTTGAGACATGCCCTTGGAGGCACCTCAAATTTCATGTTTCTTTATAGCTTCCATGTTTTCTTCATTCTTAGTCATGTTAAAGAATCCTTGATTGCTCTTTAATAACTCAAGAATATTGTTTGCTTGTTTCATTTATGGTTTTATGCATGCTAAGTATGATTTACGGTATGCCTTGCTTACTCATGGCTAGCCATAGCTCCACCTATGAAACCTCTCTTTGATTGATTAGATTGTCATTTGTTGAACCAAGGAGGTCTTGTACTGATCTTGCCCTTTGCCTAAAACTATGCAATCTTGTTTCCAAAGTGACCAATAGCTTGAAGTATTATGTTTAGGCGTTCCTACATAGTGATTTGAGTTGTTTGTCTATCTTAAGTGTATTTCCCCAAAGTCTGATAGCCATTTCCTAAAGTTAGAGAATCATATATCTCTATGCATGGCTTGAATGTTTATTTCTATGCATTGATCAGCTTATAGTTACATTTCTCATGATTAATGGTTTTCCCTACCATGTTTATGTCAGCTATTAAACTATTTATGCTTGAAATCCTTTGTTATTCACAAATTTAATGTCCATCTCACTCCATTTTTCCCAAAGATCCATTTTACCTCGAATCAAATCGGCCCTTCAACAACCTTGTATCACCATCTGAAAGCTTTCTTGACCTTTTCGACCCCATAGCCTAGTTGATCTGACATATTTTTACCTATCTTATATCTTTGATCAGTTCATCCCTCACAACCTAAAAACCAAAACCAAAAACCTACTTCATAACTAGCCTAAAATCAGAACACAATAAGCAAACACATAGATATCCCTTACACAAATAGAGAGAGCCCTCTCCCCGAGTCCAGAAGGCCAGGTCCTTGGGCTCCAAAGATTGGTTTGATGTTGCACTATCATTTACAAAGCACACAATGACCCATCATGGGACCTAACATAAGGCACTTGGATCGGTAGTTCTACATCTTCTGAGAAGCAATCTAGTTAGAGGTTAAATGTTGTAAAATTTCTTGCTTTGATAAGTTAGACATTTTAGAAGAAAAATGCAAAATTAAAAAATGTTAGGTTTGGATATGAATAGATGAAAATCCAAAAAAATTAGGACTCAACTTAAAAAGAAAATAAACATATAAAAAAATGATAGGATTAGATGCTTTAAAAAGTAAAGGAAAAAATATTTTAAAATTCTAGGCATAGATATAAGCAATAAAAGAAATCAAGTTTCTTTGTTTCAAATAAAGAAATTTTTTTTTTTTTGTGAAGCTTGTTAAAACTCCACAACCCAAAAATATTTTGTTTGAATCATGATGTTTAAACATGATCAAGCCATTCAAATTTATGTTTTTAGATTAGGAAATAAAATTTCACCAAATTATTTAATCTTGGTTGAACACTAGACTTAGCAAAATAAATTGGCAGCTAGTTTAAATGTGCCAAAATAATATTAGGATTAAATTATGTTTTATTAGGAATTAATTTCTTCTTTAGTTATTAATTATTTTTCAATAAATCACATGTTACCTTTTTTTGTAACATGAAAAACCTTTTTATTTTTTGCGTTATCTTCCGAGAAAATATCGATAGTTGATCTCTTCCCTGTGTAGATCAATGACGGGGAAGGAATTTCACACGCCCTTTCTCTTTTTCTTGTTAACAACGGTCCAAAAAGCGTTTCACTCGTGTTACCTGTGATGTTTTTTTCTTCCTTATCACTTCCCCCCCCCCCCCCACCAACAATTGTTCTATACCACTTAGAATCGCCTACCCCCTGCAATCACTTTATCCTCTGACTGTATACAATTTCATCGAACCACCAAAAACAATAACAGGCCCGTATCACTGTCAGTCTCTCTATTTAAGCTGTCTCCTTGCAAGCTTAAGGGAGGTAGACCCTATTAGAAATGAGGATGAAGAATCCAGGAGACATAGCTAAGGCATCAAATACTTGATAAAGTGAATGAGATTCCACAAATCTAAATTAGATTTCACGTTTAAGACCAGTGCCTTATGGAGTCAAACAAAATCCCGTTATGCAACTTGTAAACAAGTAGGTGACGATTAACTGCTGCTTATTAAAACACGATTGATCACAATGATATTTAATTGAAAATGCCACAACCATGAATAACAATGACATGAGAATGCCAGATGCTTGAAAGATTTCCGAAAAATAAGATATTCCAATTATAACCCAGTTCGAAAATCAAAATATTCCAAAGTCAAACTTTAGAATAAAAAATTTAGCACATTTGACTATAGAAAATTTATAATTTTGTATTTTTTGTATTTTCCAGATTTTTAAAATTTTTAAAATTTTTAAAAAAAATTTATTATTATTTTTTATTTATTTTTTATTTGAATCTAAAATTCAAAATCAAAATCTAAGACTAACTAAATGTAAAAAGGCTCTAATTTTAAGAAAATTTAAACTCTAAAGTTAATCTTAAAAAAAAAATTTAAAATTAAAACTAAAGCTAATATTAAAATTTAAAACCTAAAAGCTAACCAAATCTAAAACTAAATTAAATTTAAACTAAGATTAAATCTAGCTAAATTAAAGCTAAGTTAGAATTAGGCTAAAACTAAATATAAATTAAAATAAATCTAAAACTCGAATTAAACCAAACTAAAAAAATCTAAAATAACAAAAATAAACCTACGTTAAAAAATTCAACTAAACAAAATTAAAAATCGAATCCTATCTAACACTATACTACAATCTAAAAACAAAGTTTAAAATTTTAATCTAAAACTAACACTACTCACATTAAATCAAAAAAACTAAACCCTCCCACAAACTTAAAGTCGATGTATATATGTAAGTTTTTTGTTTGTGCGTTTTCGTTTGTATTATGTCTGCAGGTCGACGGATAGAGAAAAGACGGCGCGAGGAGGCTCAGTCGACGGCTAAGAGAGCGAGATGTGTGCAGGTCGACAGGAGATTTGGAACGCTGAGAGAGATAGGCTTGACGCGTAAGGAATGGGTTCGATTGACAGAGAGATGGGACGAGCTACTTGGACACGGACATGAGGTGGCGGGCTTCGTTTGCAAGCAGCGGTGTGGATTGAAAGTCGATGGATAGTGTTCAAACGTGAAGGCAGTGAGTGATTTGGACGAGCGAGAAAACATAGAAGAAGGACGGGCGAAATGGAGCCGACAGGATGGAATAGAAAAGACAGAATCGTTTGAAAAATGGCAAGGAATGAGAAAGAAGTCGACAACAGCGTAGGAGAAAATTGGACGGTGGCAGAGAAAGAGAGCGTCGAACAGAAAACAATGGATGGACAGAGCCTGAGGAAAGGGAGAAGTTTTAGCCAACGCACAAAACCAGCAATGAAACCCAGTACATCTAAAAATTTTTCCCTCCAATTAAACTATTTCCCCTGCAAACTTAGATTTATATGCTCCTCAAATCGAATAATGTCCAGATTTGTCCACAGCAGTAATTTGAGGCCAGATCTGGCCTTTGGAGGCTAGATCTGCTTTAGATCTAAAAAAAAAATTTCGATTTGAACCCTGAATCTGCAATAGACCAGCCAGATCTGAAGATACACACCAAGAAACGATTAAACCCTTACAGTCCTAAAAGAAAATTTACAAATTTACAACTAGTGTACAGATTTAAAACCCTCATGGTCAGATTTGAATCCATTTTAGAACAATTTTCAGAGATTTAAAATGTCTGGGAGAGGCACAAGTCTTAGAAAACCCTGCAAAACCACCAATTTTGTAAGATAGACTTGGAATTCAACAAATAATGAGCTTTTCAGACTTATGTTTATTGAGAGTTGGCTAGTCCAACCGAAGACTTCCCTAGACGCTCAATCTTAAAAATATTTCTCTGCACACTTGGATCTGAACCTTAGATCGATAGAGATTTAAGAAAACAACATGAGACCTTTTAAAAAACAATCAGAATGTTCTTTTATAAACCCAGAAAACTGCACAAGATACCTGTATGCAGATTAATCCATGAAGGCCATCAACCATAAAATGCAAGAAACAAAGTAGCAGAGTTTAGAGACAATTCACCACATAGATCCGAGAAGGAACATCAAAATTTGTAACCCCAAAGTCTTTATGCTTTATTCCTCAAAAATTTACAAGAGCTTCTAAGAACAAGTGCACGATCCTGAGATCGGATGATTCAAGAATGAGAAAGACCTCTAAATTTATAGGACAAGATCTCTAACGGCTAGTTTGGATGATCCTCGTCAAAATAATCTCAACCGTCCAAAAGATTTAATTATCTTTTAATCCGGAGCGTTGAAATTAAAATTTTGGGGAAAAAATGAATTTATCATTTAATTCAATTTTAATTAACTCAAAAATATTATTTTTGAGTTAATTACCCCAAAATTTTGACCTTGACTTAACCACCAAGGCCCAAAGGTCCAATATTTCTTAAAATTCTCAATATTTCCTTGGCCTGGGGCTATCAAAATCATTTTTCAAGGACCCACAAATTTTTCCTTTAAAGATTTAATCCTAATTTAGGACCCTAAATTAATTAAATTTCTGATTTAGGATTTTATTAATTAATTGACCAGAAAATTTAATTAATTGACTAAGAGGAGATTATAATTATTTTTCCAACCCTCTTTTACATGAGATAATACATTTACATACATGAAGGGGGAATACCCATTCGTATAGACCCTCAAATAAATACCCAATTCTGTGACTCAAAATATGATCTAGTAGACCAAGTAGCTCAAACTACTTTTACAAGGACTCGATAGAGAACACTAGGACTCACTTAGCATGCTGATGAAAAAATCCACCCTAGCTTTGGGGTGAGGCTGGAGGGAAAAAATCTGCCGATCACTTTCGTGAATCAGTGAGACAAAAAACCTCCTAGGATGGAAGTCATCAACAACATACTAGGCTTACCTAGGTTGTTACATACATTGACGGTCTTACTTAGATCATTTACATCATTACATGCAGAATGTGTTTACATCATTTATAACAATATCAACTGTCGATGAAATCTGGATGATGGAATCTGAGTGGTGCAACCACGTCGAACATGACGAATCCCATTTGAAAAAATGGGGGTGTACTGCTATTGGGTAGTTGACAAAGTGTGGTCGACACTTCCCAACGGGCCGCTCTTCCCGCTAACATCCATATCCCTATGCTCCACTATCTACTCACACCAGAATTTCTACGTCCACTTCTTAATGTTGCATTGCACAAATCTGTTACATCCGCTCCCTTACCGTTATCCGCTTTCATTAAACCTCTACGGCTTGATTCCTTAACAGTCATCCTGCATAATGGTAACCCCTGCATGTATAAATAAACTTTCACCTTCTTCACTCCATTCTTTAATTTGCTTATCATTCTGTCAAAATTGCAAGTTTTCAGAGAAATAAAGTTCAGATTACTGATGTCATCTATCGCCCTTATCAGCAAAACATTTCATAGGTTTAGAATTCACAGAGACCGCTCTCTGCAACAACCATTTATCAGAAATACCTCTTATATTTTCCTCTATTGAAAGAAATGGAACGAAAAGGAAAGGGCCAGAAACCAAATGTGTCTGCAACCATAGATCTTGACCATATCCCATTAGCTGACCAATTGTTTAATATTACAAACACGTAATGTAAATTATAGCTCTACAATTACATCTCTGGTTAAAAAAGAAATATCTAGATAAAAAAGATGAGTCAAGCTCTGGAATATGTTATTGCCCCTATTTACCTTTCCCCAAACACATGAGTTTCCATATTTAGTCACATGGTGTCAAGCTAGATATGATCCCCTCAAAAGAGATGTAGTAGCTCAGAATGGATACATTCTCACTTCTATCACACCTAAAACCATAAACCAGATGCTATTAATACCACGGAGTGACTCTCTTAGCCAATTTTCCCAAGCTTCCCTCACGGAATTATACCATAAAATGAATTTTCCTCAAAGAGCTCAGATTTCTGAAACCTTTCTTCCAGATGATGCCACACTTCCAAAAAATAATCCTCCTTATCCATCGACTATGTTCCCAGAAGAAACAAGGCATATTATATCTTTATTTTCCTGTTTTTTAGGCTACCAAAATGACAAAACAATAGATGAATATATTTTGGGTTACTTTTCCATTTTTTCCAAGACAGTTAGCCAACATTCATGTATAATTATAATTGATTCATATGATGTTCGTATAAATCTTTGTCGAAGCGTACGAAAAATACCACTTTAGCTACGCATAACTTATAGCCCTAACATCAAATGTGGCTGCTAACATCTTCGGATGCCGTTAGTTGATCAGACAAGTCTTTATAAAACCGAGATCTATGCATTGAAAGACATTAAGCAGTAAAATTAAGAGTTTGCTGCATACATCCAATAGACAAAGACAAGAACAATGTTTTTTGAAAGAATTTTTGTATTAAGGGCACCTGGGAGGAAAACAAGAAGGTGTATCCAATTCTCCTCAATGGGATGGGTTCTTGGAAGTCCTCGGCACTTCAGATCTAGAATCTCTCTCTCTTGTTGGTGTAGAAAACCCAGACAAAGATAGAACTCAAAGGGAGCTCACACAGCAAATAATGTAGAAAAATGTGACCAAGTGTATAGATCCAGAGTGATCTAATAGGCAACAAAAGGTGAAGAATGGTAGGAAAAACACTCCTATTTATAACAAAATATTGGGTCATTCTAGATCTTGGTGCATGATTAAAATAACATTAACCAAATCTAGATCCACCTTTTATGGAATATTTTATTATATTTGTTGGAGGGAAAAGGTATTTGACTTGGGTTAAATCCCTTTATTTGTGAATAATAAATAAATAAATTATTTATTTATCATTTTAAGGAAGTGGTTGGAGGATAATCAAATAAATAATGATTTATTTAATTATTTATGGGTGATTTAGTCATATTTAACAAGGAATATTATTTAAATAAGGTTTAAATAATTATTCCTAGAAAATAATAAGATAAATAAAGATTTATCTAATTAATTTCTTTGTTTTGGGTTAAACATGACCAGGAAAATCAAATAAATATAGGTTTGTTTAATATTTCCTTTTGGGGTTTCCTGTTTAGACCATAAACAACCTAATAAATGTGTTTTATTAAGTTATTTTACATAGTGAAAGCAATTTTACTTAGGGTAAAATTGGTCTTACATGGTGTACTTGGGTCCATCTAATGACAGTAGGTTAGATGACCAAAAAATGGTGTAACAGATTTCCCCCCAGCGTGCGAGTGTTAGGAGAAAATCATATGACCAAAGTAAGTTGTAAGAACTCAATCACCGGACATCAAAAGGGAAGTCAGAGAGAGAAATGTGAGGTAGACTAATGTGCTGAAGAACTAGACCCTGAGGAGACGAGACTTACAGGTGCAACAAGTCTCTTTTTATGAGAGGGTACTTGTGCTAAAGGCGGCGGGGGAGGCATACCTATGCCCGCCGAGACAAAGTACAAAAGAATAGTGTGTCTAGTAAACAAGGGACCGAACCATAAAGTACAGCCGGCATAAACATGAGCCAGATAGAAATACAATGAGGGATCCCATATACATGTTGTGCCTGGGATAACAGCCAGGACTTATACAATAATATATGAGTACATGAGATACAAATACAACCCAAATGCCCCCTACAAGCGGGGAAGGGCTCACAAAATCTGACTGATACATGCAAATCAAAGAGGCACTGCAAGCGGCTAAGGCCGACATCATCAAATATATGGAGCTGCATCGAAGGCTGCAATGAAGAGGTCATCCGGGCATGTGGGGGTCTACCTGCAAGGCCACCCCCTCATGAGGGCTGAGACATCTCACACACACACGGGCATCACCAATAGCTGCTGCTGCATCACTGGACCATCGAGCATACGGATCTTGATCAGGCTGAAAGGAGCTAGAGCTGAGAAACAATCAAGTCAAAGGGTAATGAGAAATCCCTTTGCCTGATCTAAGGCACCGAACAAGAGTGGAATCTGGAACCAAGGTACACCGCCCTCTAAACCTGTCTTTTGGAATGAATGAGCTGATGTCGACAGAAGGAGGTCCGCCATAGGTGAGGCAATAAGGGATCCTCAACTAAGGCACGAGAGAAAATAGTAGAGCGACTGACAGACTAATACCAATCATGATGATGGAATGGAGGGGACTGAGTAGCAAATGGATGACTTCCCTTGCTAGAGCATAAAGGACATGAATGATATGGCAGCGAATGACACAGTATCAGGAGGGATAGGGGACAGTGGGACTGACGGTCATAATGTGCGACACAAGAGAGAGACCAAGCAATGAAGGATGGAGGACTATAGCGGGGTACAAAGGGACTCGGGATAGACTCCATGAATGTGATGATGACTCAACTTGGATGCTCTAAACAAGGGTGACTCGATGGTGCTGCCACACAGTAAAGGTCCCATGGGGGACCATGAAACATGAGTATAAGATGGTATCTCATGACGAAAATCGACACGAACAAAGACAAGTATGGAGGCAAAGTGGTGCCCCAAGTACAAGTGTTGTAAGTGAGGAAATTCGATTTTGGGGGGAGGTGAAGTGACCCTTCTGAACAAAGTATGTCCTGGTGAAGTATCAAAGTACGAAAATGAAAAAGATGCTGGCTATCTAAAAGAAAATAAAACATGCATTTCAGAAGGGAAATGCTAAGGGTAATATTTCTTAAGATAGAGTGCATTGCGAGGATTAGGAAGGGGATTGCCTTCGAAATCCTCTAAGAGGTATGCCCCTTTACCGAGATCCTTACTAATGATGTAAGGGCCTAGCCATAATGAGTCGAACTTCCCGTGTCTAAGGACATAATGGGCCTGGTCATAAACTAGAACAAGGTCGCCTTCGTGAAAAGTACGAGGCTGGAATTTTCTGTCATACTGAGCTTTGGTGCGTTTCTTGGCCGCTTCCATGGTTTGCAAGGCAACACGACGGTCTTCGGAGGCGCGCTCAAGCATGATAAGTCGTTGTTCTAGAGGTTGGGTGTCAGGGAGAAGTTCAACGGCCAGATGCAGGGAAGGAATTTCACACTCGATCGGTAAGACTGCCTCCTCTCCAAAAACGAGGTGGAAAGGAGTAAACCCGGTGGCGGTTTTAACAGAAGTTCGATAGGCCCACAAAGCGGGGAAGAGCATAAGATGCCAGTTGGTTTTGTGCTTATTCACCATTCGTTGAAGCATGGTCTTGAGGATTTTGTTGACTGCTTCAACTTGGCCATTACCTTGGGGGTAATAGGAGGAGGAATATTGGTGCTCAAAACCCAACAGTGAGGATAGCTCACGCCATATCTCATCTTCAAAATGTCTGCCATGGTCAGAGACCAGTTGTTTCGGAACCCCGAATCGAGCGATAACGTGGTTAAAGAAAAAGAGGGCTGCGGTAGCTGCTGTGTTGTTAAATGTTGGCATGGCCTCGGCCCATTTTGTGAAATAGTCGACCGCCACGATGATATATTTGTGGTTACCAGCGGATGGCGGGCGACACTCCATAAAGTCAATGGCCCATTTACAAAAGGGACCAGTTGAGACGACCGAATGGAGGGGGGCTGGGGGAGCTCGCGCCTTTGGGGAGAAATGTTGGCAATTGGGACAGTGTTTGACTACCTCAATGCAATCACTGAAGAGGGAAGGCCAAAAATACCCAGCGCGCATGACTTTCTGGGCGGTAGCAAGTCCGGAGAGGTGGCCACCGCAAGCGCCGCTATGGCAGGCATTGAGGACCTGTTCATCTTCAACATGTGTGAGACAACGACGAAGGACAATATCGATACCACGACGATAGAGGTCATCACCGATAAGAAGGTATCGGGGAGCCTAGTGTCGGATTCGTCGGCGAGCCTCACGATCAAGGTGAAGGGCAAACTTTTGGGTTCGCAAGTAAGTAAGAATATCGCCGTACCATGGATCGTCCGAAGTAATGGCGAATAAGTGTTCATCAGGAAAATCATCATTAACTGGGGGGTCCTATGTTCCGGTAGGTAATTCAGAAATGAGTTCAGCGAGGGCTAATCATTTCTTACTTTTTGGTGTGACAAATTCGAGGTCGAAGTCCTGAAGGATAACGACCCAACGGGCGTACTTCCCAGTGAGGATGCGGCGACTCAATAGGAAAGCCATGAGGTTGGAATTAGTCACAACCTTGGTGGAACGCATGACGATATAATGACGAAGTTTTTGGATTGAGAACACGACAGCCAGCGCTAATTTTTCTTCGTGCGAGTAGGAAACAGGAGGCCCTACAAGGTTCTTCCTGACGTAATAGATCACATGCTCGATACCATTGTCATCTTCCTGGATGAGAACTCCAGCGACCGAATAGGTGGAAGCGGAGATGTACAGGATGAAGTCCCTAACAAAGTCAGGAGGGCGGATCAAGGGAGCGGATGTGAGACCCTGCTTGAGGGCATCAAAAGACTCATGAGCATAGGTATCCCATACAAATGGAATGTTAGATCGGAGGAGTCTCAGGAACCCATGTGCGGTGGTGGCATAGTCAGGAACGAACCGGCGAAGAAAATTAGCTTTGCCTTGGAGACTCTGTAGCTGGCGTAAGGTACGAGGGATGGGGAGTTCAAGAATGGCTTGGACTTTTAAAGGGTCAAGAGTGATACCGTCTTTGGACACGATGAAGCCTAGGAGATGGCCGACAGGGACGCAGAAGACACATTTCAATGGGTTAAGGCAGATATTATACTTGCGACATCGGAGGAAGATGGTGTGCAGATCGTGGAGGTGTTGCGCCCGATGTTTAGAACGCGCAGTGAGGTCGTCTAAATAAGCAAGGATAATGTGAGCTAAGTCATGGAAACAATAAGACATGGCCCGTTGAAAAGTGGCGCCGGCGTTTTTAAGGCCGAAAGGCATGACCCGGTAAGCGAAAGTTCCCCATGGATTGATGAACGCGGTTTTAAGCTGATCAGCAGGACGGATAACAATCTGGTTGTATCCGGAGAAACCATCCATAAAGGATAGAACCTCATGCCCCGCACACTCGTCAATGATTTGGTCAATGAATGGTGTGGGGAAGTTGTCTTTGGGACAAGCTTTGTTCAAGTCGCGAAAGTCCGTGCAGACACGGATGGTGCCTTGTTTCTTGAGGACGGGAACTGGGTTGGACACCCAAGTGGTGTATTCAATGGGGTAAATGAAACCATCCTTCTTGAGCTTATCGATTTCGGCTTTGATAGCATCACGTCTGGAAGGATGAATGGGTCTCAACTTTTGACGGACTGGGTTGGCATCAGGCCATGTGTCGATATGGTGTTCGACAATGGCGGGATCGAGTCCGAGCATTTCAGAGTAGGACCAGGCGAAAATATCGCAGAATTCTTTGAAAAGCTTAGTGTAAGCTTCAATTTATTCCAGGGTGCATTGGGCGCCCAAGGTGACATATTCTTCGATTCCTGGTTTGACCGAAATGTCAATTTTAATGGTAGGATAGATATTGGCCATGTTTCCTTCTTCGAAAGCATCGGGTGCAGGGATGGGATTTTTGAACCAGTCAACTGTATGGGGGATGAAGTCTTTGGTCTCCACAGCATATTGGTCATGGGACTGCTGTGGGAGGAAGTATGCGCGATGGTGCATATCATCCCAGGGAAAGTCAGGGTGGGTCATGGCTTCCATAATGTCCTCATCCGACTGGAAGATGGGAATACTGGAGGAAGGGGGATCACCTGATGATGTAGCAATACCTGACGGGTCATCTTGAGGAAAAGGGCTCATATGGGCAACGTCGGCAGAGCCAAGGTATACTGAGGTGGAGCCGAGAGTGTCCGCAGGTAGGAGGGTAGAAAAATCATCTCTCAAGGATGACAAAAGGTAAAAGATGGTGGACGAAGGCTCTGTTGTTTCAACGGCTGGAGGGGGAATATGAATGGGAGTAGGAAGATCCTCTGGTCCTACTAGGGTAGAACTCGCAACCAAGTGAGAAGGTATCTTGTCATGCGTAGCCTTGAATTGGCAGTACGTGGCTAAGGAGGAACGATACTCGTCAAGCCGGGGACAGAGGTGGGTGTAATGGCCGTGGAAATCGCACAAAGCACAAGGGTGATTTGTGCGCAAGGTTTTGAGTTCCGGGATAGAATCAGGGATAGTGACGTAGACTTCAGGGAGATCAGATTCCGGAAACATCTCGTTGACCAGGGCCTTGAGATGCGGCAATTCAGGACACGTATTGGTGGCGTGACCGACAATACCGCACAAAGCGCACTGGATAGCGCGCTTTGGCGTTCGAGGAGGGGTAGGGTTTTTCGGGGCGGTGTGGTCCTTATTGGCTTTTATGTGAGCTTTTCCCCCTTTTCCCGATACGGTCGCAATAGGAGATGGTGCTGGCGAAGCTGTGTGAGGTACTGTAGTAGCAGGAGAAGTGGTGGGGACTGGTTGAACCGGGGTCAAAGCAAGGTATGGTTTGGGGTGACTGGGTGGGGTAGTGGCTGGAGGGTCAGGGTACCAGACAGGTATACCCAGGGTCAGGTTGGGGAGAGAGAGGGTAGCCATAATAGGTACCGAATACACTCCAGGGGGTGGGATGAGTAACGGTATCTGACCGGAGGGGTAATGGCCAGGCGGAACGGCACTGAGGTGGCTAAGGCCTGGATGAACTGATCCAGAAGGATAGAGGGGTTCATGGATACTAGCTGTAGAAGAGGGGCTAGAAGGAGGAGGTCCGGCTGGCTAAGATGAATGGCTAGGAGCGGGTTGCGGTGGGTGAGGTTGAGGTTGAGGTTGTTGACTAGCCGCAGCGGGCGGCGTAAGGGCTGCCCGAGATGATTGCATCATGCAAACATTCAATAAGATGGGATCAGAGATAGGAGGAGGAGGGAGACCAGGGAAAGTTCCAAGCAAAGAGGAGTCTTTATAGACGCCGGGAGAGACACTGGTCAAGGAATCGACGTTTTTCTTATTGGCTACAGAAGAGATGGTCGTCTCAGGGGAGGTCTGAGACTTTGGCTCATGATAACTCAACTGGTCAATGGTGACTATCTTTCCATTGTGAGGAAAAGAAATCTTGCGAAAAACTGCGGATGGGACAACGGAGACATGGCATAGGTGTATCTTATGCCCCAAAAGAATGTTATAATCAAGAGGGGCATCGATGACTTCAACGTCAACACAAACAGTCTTTCCTGCAAGAGTGATAGGAAAATTACGGAAGAGGCCAAGGGGCTGGGAGGTGTGGCCATCCCATGCTCGAAGGGTGATCGTGGAAGGGGCCAACTCAGGAGATCCGAGTTACTTCCAAACCGAAGTGGACATCACACAGGTGGATGCCCCCTCATCAATTATACACCGGGAAACGTTAGCGTTCTGGATTTTGACTGGGATTTGGAAGGCTACGAAAGCAGGAAGGGGAGGCTGTTCTGATTAATGGTCGTCGAAAACAATCATTTGGTCATCAGCAAGATCTACATCACCCATGGCAGATATTAGAGCCTTCTTTTGGGAAGGGCACGACTGGAGGAGTTCTAGTGTTGAAATGACAGTAGGAGATTGTGCCAAATCATCTACGATGCTATATGAATGAGCAACTTGACCAGAAGCAGCGTTTCGGCATAATGGTCCCTTAGGAATATTGGTATTAACTGCAACTTTGGGTTGATGGATATGCAAGGGACCATTGGATGTCGAAAGAGGCCAGGACTGAAGAAAGGGAGCTCGGAGCGGGCGGCGGAGGCAGGTGCGTTTGAGACCGAGTTTGGAGATTAAGGTCTTAGGTTGGGGATGGATCGGAAGTTCATCATGAGGATTTGGTAATCGGAGGAACGAGGAGGGGAGGAAGAGGCAGTGGTGACACGTCATCGGAGTGGTTGGGTAGCCATGAATCCTTGCTGGGGGAAAGGATCGGTAAACACAGCCGGTTGAGTAGTGGCCACATTAGGGGGAGCATGAGGGGAGGCATGTTGTCCTCACAATGTGGCTTGAGACTCCCACATCCGCCACATCTGTGGCAGAAGGGGACAATCGTGAGTGTAATGACCGTAAACACCGCAACACGAACAAGGCTTATTTGTGCGAATAGGCATGTTCGGCTTGGGCTGAGTGCCCTGTTTCTGGTTAGCAGTGTTAAGGTTAGTACCTTGAGGATTGGTTCCACGAGTACTAGGGGCAGATTGATTTTGGTTGCCTCTCTGCCTTCTTTGAGAGGAAGGAGGATTAGTCACGCCCTGCTGTGCAAATACTTGCCCTGGAGGGGGCTGTAGGTGCTGTTGCGGGGGTGGAGGAGGCAAGGGAGGTGGAAGCGCATATGCTGGAGGAGCTGGCACACTAGGCTGTGGATAAGGATAATGGTTAGGTTGGGAAACATTGAGGTAAGCAGGAGGTTGGGAAAAGGGATGAGGCATGTCATATTCTGGATACATGCTACCAGGAGGGGGAAAAGTGCTAGAGGTGCTGGCCCCTCCTAGAGGGAGACCATAGCCCATAGGAGGTTGAGCATATGGATGAGAAAGGGCTCCAATGATACCGTCGGTGGAATGAGATGCCCCCGGGGCGTTAGTGCCACCGGGCTTGGGGAGGTCAGGAAGGACGGTATAAACATAACCAGACTGAGCGTAGATCAGGTCATATTTCAAGGCTATTTGGAGGGCGGCTTCTTCGGTTTGAGGGAAATGGGAGGCGACATATTTGCCAATGGGAGCTAAGAGAGTGCAAAGGAACCAGTCCATATAAACCCGATCTTCGAAGGGGGGAGCTCGACATAAGCTGCATCTTCTTCGCCATTCCTGGACATGAGTGGAAAGGCGGGTTGAAGAGGTTTGCTTGAAAGAAGTCAAAAGCTCCGTACCAGTATCGTATCGGAGAGGAAGCTAGAAATAAGACAAAAAGGCTTGGGCAATGGTCACAAAGGTGGTATGGGAAAAGGTGGCTTGGTCAACATACCATTTAGAAGCTTCACCGGTAAGCGTGCATTGGAACAACCGAAGACGGATAGAATCATCGGTAATGGAATTGGAGGAACACCACATGTGGAAAGATCGGACATGATTGGTTGGATATTCTCCAGCAAGGCCTTCGAACTTAGGGATGTCGGAGGGGAGCTTGGTTGGCATAGCAGGCCAACCAACATCGTGGCGGATAGGGTCATTGATCATTGATTGAGATTGGGAGGCTAAGCCTGCCATGTAAGGAGCAAGGGTGCAGGGAGCAAGGGTGCGGCGGAGGTAGTTCCGAGGTAGTTCTGTGGCGGTTCCGTAGTAGTAGTTCCTGCAAGTCCTGGCATTAGGGCCGGGATTCCCGCTAGCATTAGGCCCTGGACCAGACATAGTGAAGGTGACGGGGGGAGAACCAGAAGTAAAAGGAGAACCCAATGAATCAGAAGAGGATTCAGAGTGCGGACTCGGGGGAGGACTAACTAGATGACGGCGGGACGATGGAAGTCGGCGGCGTTGGAAGCGAGGGTGAAAGGCTAAGAGTCTCGGGAGGTGTGCCTTGGGGGTGCAATACACAATCACGGCACAAGGGGAAGAAGAACGACGACAAGGGCAAGGAGGTGCAGAATCAAGTGATTACAATGTCGAAACAAGGGCAGATATGTGATGTGTCAATGATTTTAAAGTCTTTGCCTGGAGCTGTAAACCAGGCTCTTCTTCACTTAGGGTGAGTGTGTGGTGTGCGTTAATTTTAATTTTTAAACCCTTTTCATTTTGAGAGAAAGAGAAAAAGTGTGCTGCGTAACTGAAAATAAATCTGCAGAGAACAGTATATAATGCTGAAATAACAGAAAATTAACAGCTACTATTGCATCGATTCAACCCAAAAAGGCGGGTCTCTCAAAACTAATCTAAAAGAGGGAAAAAATCTATTCAAAACACACTAAAAAGAGGCCAATAGATCTAGGGTCGAAAGGGACAGGGATCTAAAGGAGAAAGCTGCTGAAAAGAGGTGCAGATCACAGCCAAGAGGCAGAGGCAAGGTGGCTGGAAAAAAGGAGGAAATCAGCAAAAAGAAGAAAGGACAGGGAGGAGGTCCTAAAAGGAGGTCCAAAAAAAACTACAAGAGGTGGTTTGAAAGGAAGAAGAGCTGATTTAAAGGGATCTGAGAATGAGGGATCAGATCTGAAAAAGGGAAGGCTGAAACTCTGAAAAATCAGACACCTGAAACAGCTAAAACTCTTCCACCAAAAGTGGAGGGTACTGAAGCCCTAGGGGGCTAGGTTCCCACTTAGATGAGCAAAACAGATCAAAAACAGGTCCAAACGGGCGGAGACAGAGGCTGGAAAACCCTGATAGAAGCTTCAGCAAAACCTAGAAAAATTGCAGAAAAACAGCAGAAAAAAGCACAGGTCGCAGGTTCTGACCTTTTTTCTTGTTCAGGTCGCAGAAAAAGGGCTGAAAAGTGCGACCTGGAGTCCAGGTCGCAGTTTTTGGGCTGAAAAGTGTGACCTCCAACTCCGGTTGTCCCGGCGAAAGATTTGCGGAAAAGTTGTCGTCTCAGTTGCGGCTGATGTCTGTCACCTGCGCAATAGGGCGAGAAACACGCGGAAGTTAGAAATTTTAATGTTTTAGGGTTTTATAGGTTAAAAAAAACATGAAAATAGGATAAACAAAAAGCTGAAAAGAAACCCTAGGGTTTGAAGTAGCTGGATATGCAAGAATATGAAAAACGACAGCGGTCGTAATTGAAAACCTGTGTGGAGTCACCAATTGTTAGTATGAATCTTTTGTCGAAGCGTACGAAAAAAGACCACTTTAGCTACGTATAACTTATAGCCCTAACATCAAATGTGGCTGCTAACATCTTTAGATCTGCAGTTAGTTGATCAAGACAAGTGCTGCAAAAAACCAGATCTATGCATAGAAAGACATTAAGCAGTAAAATTAAGGGTTTGCTCCATACATCCAATAGACAAGACAAGAACAATATTTTTTGAAAGAATTTTTGTATTAAGGGCACCTGGGAGGTAAACAAGAAAGTGTATCCAATTCTCCTCAATGGGATGGGTTCTTGGAAGTCCTCAGCACTTCAGATCTAGAATCTCTCTCTCTTGTTGGTGTAGAAAACCCAGACAAAGATAGAACTCAAAGGGAGCTCACACAACAAATAATGTAGAATGTGACCAAGTGTATAGATCCATAGTGATCTAATAGGCAACAAAAGGTGAAGAATGATAGGAAAAACCCTCCTATTTATAACAAAATATTGGGTCATTCTAGATCTTGGTGCATGATTAAAATAACATTAACCAAATCTAGATCCACCTTTTATGGAATATTTTATTATATTTGTTGGAGGGAAAAGGTATTTGACTTGGGTCAAATCCTTTATTTGTGAATAATAAATAAATGATTTATTTATCATTTTAAGGAAGTGGTTGAAGGATAACCAAATAAATAATGATTTATTTAATTATTTATGGGTGATTTGGTCATATTTAACAAGGAATATTATTTAAATAAGATTTAAATAATTATTCCTAGAAAATAATAATATAAATAAAGATTTATCTAATTAATTTCTTTGTTTTGGGTTAAACATGACTAGGAAAATCAAACAAATATAGGTTTGTTTAATATTTCCTTTTGGGGTTTCCTGTTTAGACCATAAACAACCTAATAAACATGTTTTATTAAGTTATTTTACATAGTGAAAGCAATTTTACTTAGGATAAAATTGGTCTTACGTGGTGTACTTGGGTCCATCTAATGATAGTAGGTTAGATGACCAAAAAATGGTGTAACATAAATTATTATGTAAATAAATATAATAGGTAATAGGGAGGGGTTAATTTTATTTATTATTTATTATTATTATTTTTAATATATATATATATATATAGATAGATAGATATAGATATATATATATATATATATTAAGAAAATAAAATAAAATAAAAACAAACAAAATTACCTAGCAAGAGTTGGGTCCAACTCTTACTTAATTTTCAACCATCATCACGGTTGAATTTTACCACCCCCCCTTTACTTTATTAGGTAATTTTGGTTATGTTTTATATACAATTTATTTATTTATTTTTATTATCTTAAATTAAAATTAAAATTAAAATTCTTCCCCCTCCCTATTACCTATTTTATTTATTAAATAATAAATTTATAAACCCCCCTTTTAATAAATTTCCTTCTTAATTAATTAATTAATTATTTGATTTGACCTAATTTATAAAATTTTTAACTAACTATCTATCTAACGGCTAGTTCTTAACAGCTAGTCTTAATGGCTAGTTTTTAACAACTAGCTCTCAACGGCTCTTTTCGGGCATTGATGCATCTCCACTATTTATCTTTGAGATCGATTACTTTCTCCACCTTGTCTTGAGGATGAACCACATTAGCTGGTTCGAAACGTCGACCTAATCCTAATGATGTGATTAATCCGAAAGACATTTCTATCTAGGATAATACTATTCGTTAACAACATATTTGAAAGAGTTATAAGAGGGTGCCACTAAAAACAATGCAGACTGTTTTATGGAATTTTTATCTTATTAAGTTTCCCACCAGTCCTTATTGTGAGGAAGAATTTAAGAAGTGAAAAAGTAATATTTTATCTATCGGAAAAATCATGGACCGAAAAACATCCTTCCAACAGATTTAACCATTTATCTACAACATCTACATCTACTTGGCCTTCAAATACAATAATATCAAAATTAACTTGTATCTTAAATGTGGCGACACCTCTGAAGTGATTATTGGATGAAGATGCGTCGCCTATTGATAATCGTCGTGGATTTTGGGAAAAGTTATCCATAATTTCGTTCCCTTGTCACTCAAGGCCTTCTTAAAGACCATATGAAAGGATAGCCTTAGCCCTAATATTTATTTTGTTCTGCCATGGGAGGCCATTGGGGTTAGCGAGGATGGTCTTCCAAAGGTTCAACCAGTTTGTGCCCCACATCGTTATATCTCAACCTTGTTCGGGACATGCACGTAAAAACAAAGAAAGGGAAGCCCGCTATGAGACCACTGATATAGATTTATGAAGGAACAAAATGGAATACATATTTACAATTGACACATAGAGATATAGAGAAACTAAACTTCAATTAATAATAAAAAATGCCAAAACTTAATTACATGCAAAATGAAAGCAAACTAGCTCAGACAGTAGTAGCTTATCTCTAAGAAGAGATGTGATCACTACATGCCTTTTGAACTATGTTACAATGAGGCTCATAGGAATTTTTATCATGAAGAAATAATGAGAAACCTTTAACATCCAAAAACCTAACCATAGGAGATGAAGCAATAAGAGCTATGGGCCTCGACGTGGTTAGTTGGAACGTCAACTTCCCGAGGTCGTAATTTTGGCAGATGATCTCCATTTGGCTCACAGGATAGGCTGTTAGAAAGGTATCTCCGAGGAAAAAAACTTTCAATTACAAACATAAATGTTTCATGGTTGTTTTCCCATTTTCGAAAAAAAACGTTGTTTAGGGTCTCAAAATGACTCTTGAAGTTAAGGACACGAAAATTTCCAAAAATGTAAAATTGTTGAAATAGGAAATTGTGTTAAAAAATAGGAAATTGATAGAAAAAAGTGTTGGGGGACAAGTGGAATAGATGGGTGGCCACCAATATCCACCTGGATCAACCATGTCTATGAAAATGTGTTTCCGCCATTTAGTTGTGGACACTCTCTCTTTGAGTTTGGCTTCTATGTTTTCTCTAAGTAGAGTCATAGAGTGCCTAGATATCATACCTCGAGGATCTTATGTGGGTTCAGGTACTAGTACACTTCTCTTAGGGTTTCCTTGGGGAGGGATGGAACTCTCGGAAGTGACATGGATCTGATACATCCATGTCTGACTTGAGTTGGAAACCCTGGAATGGTAGTGGTAGAACCCAATTGACTACAAATGTAAAGAAGGGGGTACACTACCTTGGGTTGAGCAGGTTTATGGGGTGTTAGTTAGAGGCTGATGGGATTTGAAACCTTGGCATTATTTATGTTCAATACTAGGTATGTACCATGGTAGGCTTTGGGTAAGGCTTGTGTTTGTGGAGTCATATCCCCAACTTGGGGGTGACCTATGACTGAGAGGTTATGAGAAGTGTGGTCTATGACTCGGTGGAAATTCCAAAGTACGCATCCAATTGCTGCGTTTTATTAGATAAGTATTCTAAACATGTTATTCTATTGTATTTATATTATTATGGTTATGACATTTTGCTTCATGCAATTTTTTTTTTTCAAACGGTAATGAGAATATTTATTATAATTTCAAAATCTATGCCCATATCACATTTTACATCACAAGTTACATTATGATTTTCTTCCATTTCCAGTATCACCTACAAACTCGTGAACAAAAATTATACTCTTAAGAGGAATACAACCAATACTAGGTATATATGGGTCTTTGGACGTAAATATCTTCCAATAGAGACCCAAAATTAACAAAACTTACAATACATATAACTACTTCAAAATATAATACTTGATTACAAAATATTTCCTTGGACCCATTGGATCATTTAGGTCTAGATACTTGACATTAGAGCTGCTAGAAATTTTTTGATTTTTGAATATAGGATTAATGCTTAAACCACTAAGGGATGGAGGATGGTCTTAATTGACCATTAACCATCAACTCTCCAAACTTCAAATTGAAATCTTGGTTGGAAATTTTATTTTATTCCTAGTTATTATCCTTTAGAATGTGCTTGAGGCTCATATTTGGGATATCTTTTGATACCTTCTTAATCCAATTAATGAGATTTTTAAAAAAAAATGTCTTTAGGGGAAGACCTTTTGACCAAATAATGAGTTATTAATAGGGAGTCACAAAACAAAATGAGAGAAGAGACCTCAAATTATTTGGCGAGAAGAATGCCTTGGAGTAAACCATAGGCTTCTACTTGATTATTTTTCATCTTCCCTAAGCCCCATGAAAACTATAAAATTTGATTTCTCTAGGGCTATAAATGACCCCTCCCCCTCCCACTACCCTGCTTCATGCATGTTATTATGCCACTTTGGTAATGTTTCATATATGATTTTGCTATCAATACTACTGAGTGGTAGCATCACTCCAATTTTGTGGTTGGGGGATGTTTTAAGTGGTATTAGAGCCCATCCTTCAACACTGTGCCTACATGGGTCAAAGGTAGAGAACATAAATGAAAATTTTAATAAGGATGCAATTTTTTTGACAAAAAATCCTCATATTGGATGTTGAATGGGGATTTATAGCAGATGCACTGGGGTGAAGCCAGACTAGAAAACCTTTGTGAGTGTCATCTCAACTTGTGCCAATTTGGAAAGCTTGAGGCAGGGTGTTAAAACTTATCAAAATGTGATTGGAACTAGGTTTCAATATATTGTTGTTGTGGAAGACACTCTTGTAGATATGTATGCTAAATAAGGGAGTCTAGATAAATAAAATGATGCATTTAAAAAAAAAATACAACAACAAGACATGGCCTGCTGGAATGCATTGATAGTATGGTATGCTAAAAAATGGACAAGCCCATGAAGCCTTGCAACTTTTCAACAAAATAAAATCAATAGAGATGGTGCTAGATGCCATTATGTTAAAAACCTTACTCCTTGCATGTGCTCATTTAACAACTCTGTAGTAGGGAAAATTGGTCCATGGATTTGTAATTCATGATGGGCTCCTTTCAAAGGTGTTAGTTGGGAACTCTCACATTGACATGTTTGCAAAATTTGGGGTGTGGAGTTTCACATCAACTATTTTAGGAACTATCTAAGAGAATACAGTCTCATGGAGTGCAATTATTGTTGCATATAGAATGCATGGGCATAGGAAGGATACTCTCGAACTCTTGGAATTGATGTAATAGATGAAAATTGCACCTAATGATGTCACATTTATCTTTAAATTTTCTATTTGCAGTCATTCACGTTTAGTAGATGACACACGTATCTTAATAGAAATATGGATTTAAAACCAGATGTAGGTGTATGGGGTGCTCTACTAAGTGCTTGCATAATATACGGGGATATCAAACTAGGAGAACATACATCAGAATACATTTTAAACTTACACCAAGAAATGTTTGGCGATATGTGAAATTATGAATATTATGAATGAGTGATTTGAGGTAATGTTTCCATTAGAAAAAAATCCCAAAGGGACACTTACAGATAGGGAGAGAGGGTGGTTTTCGAAAAACAAATAAAAATGAAGGAAAATATTGTACCTAACTAGCTTCGCTTAGCATTTCTCATCACAATTTAGGATTAAATATGCTCAGGAAAAAATAAATAAATAAAATAAAAATAAAAATAAAAATCCCTCTCATCAATTATAGATCCCAATGAATATGTAGTGGTTCTCTCTCTCCTTATATATACAATGTATAATATTTCATTGTTTAAATTGTATTTTTGAATGCTATATAGAGTACATTGAATTTTCAATATTTTTTTTAGACGTTGAATATTTTATTATAAACAATATTAAAATACTTTATTCTAACATTTTCTTTTTATATATAGATATATATGAAGTTGATATCCATATAAATTAGTAACAAAGTTTTTCAAATTGTTTATTTAAATCTTGTCTTGAAATATAATTTAATTTCATGTGTAATATCAACAACAAATCGAATGAGCATAGTGAGGTTGATATTATTAATATTTTATAATGTTGTTTAATTAAAAGTAACTAAACCAGTGTGTGTGTGTGTGTGTGTATTGTTATTTTTTATTTTTTAATTATAGATAACATTATTTTTTGATTTAGCGAATATTGTATTTTTCATTTAAGAAGGACGTGTCAACTAGATGTTCAGCACAAATGGAATTACACATTACCCTCATATTGGGATATATAATACGCCTTCGGGTGCAAAAAAACCAATTTGGAAAAATTTCAAAATACTTACTTCTATTGGATCTCGAAAGAAGCTCATATACCTACTGTTATCTGATCTCGAAAGAAACTCCATGATCTAGAAAGAAGGTCATGGTATTTTTGAGTGAGAATTCCTTTAATCAAACTTTTGATATACTTTCCAGGTGCAGGAAGTGCCTTCCACTTGGACAAGTTGAAAATTATTTCCAATCACAAATATTAGTTCCATCATATCAATTTTCTTATTGTTATCTAATTTAGCTATATGTTGGTTGCTTATCTATTTTAGATACCTTATTCATATGGTCCTACTTGATCTATATAGTAGAATATGGTTTTATTCTGAACAGGTCCATCTGACCTAGATTACTACATCACCATATCTCTCTATAATAGTTTCCATAGGTAGTCAAAATTTGATCCTAGTAAGTTATAGCTTTCAATTCAATCTCTATATCCATGCTTTGATAGTTTGCCTACTTTTTCTTTTTTTTTAATTTGCGATGTGATATTGTGGAAGATGTGGATCATATAAGCTTGAATCCTTGTTAGATCTATTGCTATGTTTCTATTGTTGTATTTTGAGTACAAATCATTATACCTCATTGCAATTGTGCTATTTGTTTCATTTCAATATTTTTTATCTTGTTAAAAGTTGAGATCTTTTAATTTTTTCATTGTTTCCCTTGTACTTGTAATTTCATTATGGTTGATCAGTAATGTATGTTCATTAATTTCTTCAATTCAACTTAATACGTATTAGTTTCTGACATTTTTCACATGTAGACCACCTTCACCTATTCCTTGATTGAACCACACTACTGCTTCGATTTTCCTTAGGATCATCCATGCACTTTTTGTGTCACATGAATATTTCCCTCAAAAAAAAATTCACTCTTTTGTGAAGGTAAACCATTGGGACAATTTGCAAGAAAATGGATATATTTATGGCTTGAATTATGCATGGAATACACAAGCTTTCTGGGCTTTTTTCTTTGTCTTTGTCTTCTTTGTTTGTTTAACTTGTTTTGTTTAGTATATAAATTCTTATAGTTTATTTGGAAGCCATCGGGTTTCATGTTTTGTATAACAAACACGGGGATCTTGTAGGTAGAGTCTAGACCTGCAAAGAGATTACTTATGTTTTTAGTAACTTATTTCATATGTAATATTAACCATTGTTACTGTAGATAGTTTGGCTAGCATAAGGTAGGTTGTATTCCTATTAATTTTTGTGTGTTTTTGTGACTTTGTTTTATCAAGTGTGTTGTGATGTTGTACCAAGGTATTATGAAACTAATAAGGAATACAACTTAAATAAAAAGGAAATAATATAGATTAAAGGCCAATTTGAATGCATATAAGATGGAGGTACACATGCCAATGGATATTTGATCAAGAAATTTGAAAGAGGGTCTTTTTTTTCAACTAAATAAATCGTGGCTGGAGCAGCTCTTGAGAATACATAGTCCTACTTAGGATTGGACCACAAGAAAGGAGTCTACGGGTTGCAAGATGTTGGCCTCTACGTTTTCTCTTCATGTAGAATGTGAATTGTTGGTGTATAATATCAACATAAAATTTTCGTTTACAGGAATAGTTTATATGATCACCACACATTGAATCTATCCTTTAAGAATCATATTCCACTATTTTTATTGTTAGATTTGTGGTGATTGGGATAAATCCATGCACTGAGGTTTATTATTGTAGGTATAGGGTGAATTTTTTGATACAAATTCAAGATAAGTATTGCTATGAAACTTTCGAGATCTGTTTCCCACTAAATTTTGAATTTAGAGGTGAAAATTGGAATACATGCAGGTTGATAACACACTTCTGTGGCTTTTAAAGGGGGTACTTTACCTGGACAAGATTAGAATATAAATATTTTCCCCTTTTCTCCTTTATAAAATTCAGAAATCTATGTAAAAAACACTTGCATCAATTGTACTTATATTGTACACGTTCTTTCAATTTCGTTTGTTAGTGGACTTGCAATATTTCATCTTTATCTGATAATTCAGAAAGCTATGTCAAAAACACTTGCATCAATTGTACTTCTACTATACATGTTCTTTAAGTTTGGTTTGTTGGTGGACTTATAGTATTTCATCTCTATTTGATCAATGTAACTCGCATTACATATGATATTTTCATATATCAATATGATAGAAGAGAAAATCCTTACAATAAAGGAGTAATACAAAATTTCAAAGTTTTTTTGTTTTGTTTTTTTGCAAGCATTCCACCATCAAAAAGTAGTTATTGAGCCAAATTATAGTATGGTTCTACTCTAAAATCTACTTTTTCTCCTCCCTCAGTGGAAAAATTTGTTATTCCTAGTGTGGGAAATGGGAATTGACCTTGAAATAGGTAATAAAATTTCATGGCAAACTATTGGTGCCGAAGCAATGGTAGATTTTGAAGCACATGACAACAATCATGGTTTAGAAAACAAATATAGTTATGCAAACTCTTTTTTTCAGGCATCAATCCATACACTTATTGTGGAAAGTGTAGAGAGAAGAGGTGGAATATATCCATGGCGTTCAAGTTGGGATTGTAAGAGTGGGAGCTGGGAAATAAAACTAGATACTCTTGCCTTGGCTACTGGAATTAGTGAAGAAAATAAAGTTAGCGGAGACATTTCTCTTCTAGGAAACCGATGATTTCTTGTAAGTTGATGTGTTTAGAAATATGCATGCTGTAAAGTTTAAACAATCATATGTTTAGTGACGTGAAAAGATTTTTTTCTATTTAAAAACCACAAAAGGCCTTAAGGTTGCTATGAAATAATGATAAAGTGTTATGTCAATGTGATCAAGAACCAATGCTATCCAGGAAAACCTTTACTCCCCACTTAATGATTTTTTTCCTGGTATCTATCTTTGTTGTGACCTCACTATCTGATTCTTTCTCCATGAACCTAACAAGGACGCCAAGAAGGCAACAACCTTTCCTTATAACATTTGATAAAGTAAAACAATCAAGGAGCAAGATCATTTGGCCTCCAATCACCTTGTTCCACCATAACTTGACACTCATTTCATACTCGGCTGACTGCTCTTTCTCTTGTCGGGCCATGTTAGGTATAATATTATTGTATCCCCTTTATTATTATTATTATTATTATTAGTGTAGCTCCCTATTTAATTCTTGTGCCCTTATATTATTAATGTTATGTAGGTTCTGATTATATTGTGATCCCTTAAACTCCTATATATACCAAGGAGGTATTATCATTTGTATCATCCAAGAACTATTCATTTATGTAATGTTAATGAGGCTTCCCCCTCAAAGAGGATATTTTAAACTTGTTGATCTATCTTTTCTTCTATTTTTTGAGTTGGTTCCATAACATTTCGTATCAGAGCTTTTGATTCTAGGGTTTCACTTCTTCAAACATGTCATCTTGGAATATTCACTATAAATTTTTTTATACAAAGCTTCAGAACCTAAAATTTCGACCATGCTGAGAAGAAATCTTGGTGAACTTTGTGTAGGAATTTCTTATCTTTGTTCACTATATTTTCAGATATATGGTCCAAAGAAGTTAGGGTTTTATGAATGCTCAAGAATTCAGTCTGAAACAGGGGACCTAGGGGAAATCATCTTAACTTTCTTTACAAGCACAAAATTTTATTTTCATAAAAATTGATTGAAATCAGACAAACTGTACTATTTTTTGTATTATTTTTAGGGTCAAAGGTTGAAATAGTGACATGTGGAATTCCGTATTATTTTTCTCTACTGAACTAGTCTATAACCAGGTCATTATGGGAAATTAGGCATAACTTTAACGTGAAGAATCCAA
>JAXQQM020074484.1:0-11842 GCA_034641835.2 Pinus albicaulis
TCCAAGTGTCCTCTATCTGCATGCTTCTAGTCTTCTCCTTCAAAAGAAAATGGCATAGTGAAATTCTTTGGAGCTCTCTGCAACACTGGTTCTCTTTTCTAATCATAGGAAGTGCACGGGCCTTCCTCCTCTTGAAACCCTCTATATGTCTCACTGCAACTTTCCTTTTTCATTTGCTTAACTGCCTTGGAGAGGTTCTTCATAGATCTTAAAAATAATGATACAAAGATCATTCTATCCATTATTTCAATTTCTTCCTTATTCGCTTCTTTTTCTTATAGCATAAAGGCTGAGATCCACAGGCTGAGCCAATATTATGCTCTGATACCACTGTAATATCCAAAAATTGGGATGCAGCAATACATGAACACAAAACTGGAAATAACAGTGATAAATCAACACATGTAATGTAAGAATATCATATAGCCACCACATTAATATCATAACAGCAAAATGTGTACAAGTCCTTGAGGAAATGGTCACTCAAGATAGGCAGAAACAGCCTCAAGAGATAATGTACATGAAATATAAAGAACACTGCTACACACAAATGCCCAAGGCTATGACAACGCATTTTAATTAGATATAAATATTGTGAGAGAATTTCAATACATGGATCTACTATTATATGGCTCATACAATGTTGGGAGAAAATATTTAGACTCCCAAACATAATTTCAAGACAATCCGGAAAGGATTTCCTGAAATATACAAAAAGTGCAAAATGTCGGAATGCAGTCCTAGGACTGAATAGCAGCTACAACTCAAGAGATAGATGAATATGGTTGTAGATGATACATGTGATTAATAAATCTCATCCAATGGATCCTTCAGGTGAAAGGCTGATCCAATCACTAAATATCTCACCCTCCAATCAAACACTACAACCCCTCATTGCAAATGCTCTCTAAAATAATGCAGTCAAGGAGAGATGTTGTGCTGTAGGAGATGGAAACTATGTTGGCCAAGTGCCAAGATGTGAAATCAGCTCCAAAATATTCCTCACTTATCTCCCAAAGGAAAGGAAGCTTCCTCCTCTCAAAAAAAAGCTTCGGAAGTGGTGTTCTCAACCCTCCACTACAACATCCTGCAACACAACCCAACTCTAAATAGAAACTGCGCTGTGGCTGAAGGAGGTAGCTTGGCCTCAAGCCTGAATGTGGAGAAATGAAGTACAAGCTCTCTCAAGAGGCCTCTCAAGAATGGATAAGGAATTTCTAAACATGAATGCCTTGTGCTAAACAGCAAAAAAATCTCAACTAAACAATTGAAGAAAGCACAATAGTCATGCCGACCACAAATCCAATAATCAATAACATGCCTCACTATGGCTGCCTTGCCCTCCTTATAAACAAGTGTGAGCCTCCTTACCTTGGGTCCCACTCATTAGGGTTTCCTCCACTAAGGAATATTCCTCCCACTGTCACTGTGTTGTCTCTATAGATGATCTCCACCATTCATCCTAGCGCTATTGACTTGGTCAAACTTGACCTTGTCCACATGCATTTGCCCCTTTTCACACATGAGGGTGTGAAATCCAGCTCTTATGATGATCCCTTTTCACATTATGAGGGATTTTATTTCTGTTTTAGATATGTATGTGCCTCCTTACCCATTTATTGATCTACTAAGTATCAAAAGCAAAAATTTATATTCCTATTAGCTCTATGCTAAATTAGGAATATTACACCGTGAGAATATGTAATATACCAAGAGGGAGAATGCAACAATACTTCACACAATATAAGAACTTAAGCAAGATAAACAATAAATCTAAGTACAAATCAGAATATGCAGAAAGAGCTGAGCCATTTTATTATATTGGAGAATAATCAATTACACAAGTACAAAATATGGGTATATCTAGCCAAAGAGATGAGTTAGGATCACCTTGAAAACATGTGTGAAGAAAGTACAACGTAACTGTTGAGGCTTTGCAGCAAATAATGTGCTATCTCTTCAGCAAGACATAAACATGGAGTTGCAGGCTAAAAAGAGAAATGCAGATCTACTCAAAACTGGAGCTCTGATGATGCCAAGATTCAAGATCTGGCCAATGTGATGGATTCCCAAGATAACCCAGAAGGGATTTTCGAGATCTACAACTTTGGAAAAATCACCTCCCCAGGGTTTTATCCTTGATCTTTTGGGAAATACAGATCTGAAGCTAGATTTGAAGAATAGATGGCTGAAATGTGTGCTCAGATCAGATCTATGCTTGAAGGGCTAATCCCTTCCTCAAATCTATGATCTAGAAGCTCTAGATCTAGCTTCTCAATCCTCCAATGATGATTGCAGCTACTGCAACACAACTGCCTCTGAAAACTGTGCTGTGAGGGAAAGAGAGGCCTTCTTCCTGCTAAAATATGGTGCAATAAACTCCAAGCTGATGGTAAGACTGATGGAAATGTGGAGGAATGATCCTCCACTGGATTTCTAGCTGAAGTACTAGCAACTTCCTTCCTCCTTTTAGATCTACAATATGGACAATGTTATTCTTATGGAGAGTACTACTACTAGGAGGTAAATAAATTTTGGCCTGATTCTAGATCTGCAATGTGGCTCTGGGAGTGCTGATCTATAAGCCCAAGTGATGGGAATAATCCCTCACCTTGTTCTCCAGGTGAAGTACTGAAGACAACCTCCGCCTTCCAAACTGATCTTCAGAAAATTGTAGTTTTCTGAATATGAATGTTCTGCAAAAAGTAGAAAAAGGAAATGGCACTTAAAGCCTGATGTATAATGAAGTACAAACCTCTTCCTTAGAGATCACTCAAATAAAGAGGAGGGATTCCCGCCCGGTAACACCTTGTGCTAAACAACACCTACAATCTATGCTAAACAGCCCAAGAATGCAGTCGAATGTCACTTGACAATTCCAGATATAAAATATCATACATCAAAATAATCCCCGATGCCTCTCACCTTTGCCTTCATCTCCTTTATAATGATTGAGCCATCCCAAGCCTTGGCCCTAATGTCAACTGCGTAGTATCATGTGGATAAGATCCTCCAAGTGGGACTACGTTGTTTGACCATATCAACCAAACATTTTAGGTGCAATGTACACCTCCTCCATCATGTGTTCTCCATCCTCCACCACTTAATCATTAATGCTCAATGATCCTTTGTTTGACATCTTCAAGATCTTAGTTGACTGAATCAATCCTCCATGATATTTCTCATTAAATGAGACATGATCTCCAATCTCATTCACATTAGTAGTTGCTAAACTACCTCTTTTTGCAGATCTAGGCTAAATTAATCCACATTGACACACAAAAAAGTGGATATTTATTATTATTGAGGATTTTGGGTCCCTCCACCCTTTTATTTACTTAGTTCATTAAGAAAATCAAGGACTCTAATATTCCAAATATAATGTGAAAATTTGGGAATATTATAGTCCCCCCCGGGAAAAATGTTGGTTTTCCTCAAGCAAATCCAAAAGTAGATGCAAGGCCATCTATTCCCCTCCATATGGCATCCACATAAGGAAGGCTTCCTCCATTTGCTGTAATAGGTTATGTATGTTTGGTTCCAAAGTTGTCTTTTAGAAACATAAGGAATTACCTCCAACTGTTTAGTTAGATGTCCTCCTTTCATCATGAAATACCAAGTGACAACCATATGATGTCCAACATCATAAACAATACATGAGAGACATAAAATAAAGTAGCTCTCTCCACAAAGGAAAAGCTTCATCATACAATACACTCCTTCATCCCATGTTTCATGAACTAGATTGAGCATTGATATGCTCCCATACTTATCCTTGTTGGATCCAAACTTCATCTTTTCAAAGTTATGCAAAATAAGAAGGGAAGAAGTAATATGGGTACACAAAGATGTCAAACCATATTCTCCTAACAATAACCACCAGAGTAAGGCCCTTTGCTGCCACCCTCCATGTCCTCCATGTAACATGGTCAAGCCAAACTCCCCCATAAGCAACCAAAGCAACAAGAGATCTTGCTGCCTTCTCTCTCCTCATGTGCATAATGAAGCAAAAGCATAATAATGGACATATGAGATGTCACATCAACCCAATACAAAGAAACATCATCAATGCACATCATGAGATCATTATGCCAAATTTTAAACAATACAAAACACATAGACATAGGAGATTTCATGTGGTGGCAAAACTTTCTCAAGTGAAACCAAAATGAACATGCCTCCCCTTGATACAATTTATCATTAAAAAACAAGGCATGATTCAGAAAATGATGAGCTATTGGGTGGTATCCATACTCATCCAAGAGCAGCCAGCGCAACCATGCCTCTTTCTTCATTTCATACATGTTTTTCAAGGCATGGATCAGAAAAATAGGTGTCTTTGGAGAGTGACAGAAATATCCCAATGGCAACGAACATAACCAAGAATGTTGGCCCATACAAATCTGCAAGTCGTGTTGCAACCCCTTTCTTATCATACTTACCCATTCACTAGCATCGGGATGATGAATGAGGTACTACATAATCATGGCATCCTCCCTTTCTAGAATGCCATCCTTCCCAAACTGTTGAAGAGCTTTGCATTCCATGAAATGTTGAAATGCATCTCTAATGAGATTATATCTCCATCAAAGGCCTTCCAAAACCAAATAATTTTTGTATTTAATGCAAGTAGAAGTTTCTCTTTGAGCAGTGAGAGGCTCATTGAGAAAGGGTCATCTAGAAAGGAGAAAATATTTCTCATTCCAAGATGTCTATTGTTTGTCATGTTTGCTTCCATTGCTTCATGAGTGAAGCTACCTCCAGAATGCTCCAAGAATGATGAAGCCCTTTCTATGTCACATCTATTAAGTGACAGCGCTATAGATCTGCAGGGTGATACATGCACTGTCTCAAAGAAAGTTACAACACTGATCTAACAATTGTACATAGGATAATGCTAATCCCATTTTCTGAAACTCTACATCTCAACTCAAAGGGTTGAATGTGGCTCAACAATGATGAACAGGGATATTTTTCAATCTCCTCCTTGATTAGATCAAGGGTCCTCTATGCTGTTAAATGTCTTTTCTTCAAACCAGCATCGTGTTCTAACCTTTGGTTATGCATGGATCTAGAAACCATATGTGCTCAAATTTTATGCATACCTTGGATCAACTGATATGTGGGAACCTCTTGAAAGGACACAAGAGTTCCTCCAATAGGAATATTAATGTCTCCAACTGCTGGTAAGAGTGGTGGCCTCTTTTGTTGAAGTGTACAGCGCTGGTATCTTCCTTCTCCTCCTCATTCATCTCCTGATCTATGCATGGGACTCCATATGTCAAGAGCTCAAGAATATCTTGCAAAGATGCAAGTGCCTCTTCTCCAGATGCAAGTACTTCAGCAACAGGTGGTGAAAGTAGTGACCTCTTTTCCAGGGTGACAAGATTGACATTCTCTCTCTCTTCTACATCAAACTTCTTTCTCAACTTGTGAAAGAAATCTGAATACTTGGTCACCTTTGCATGCTCTATGTGCCCAAACCACCAATCTTCTGCTTCATCTAAGAGATGAAGTGCTACAATTTGAACAACCTCCTCTTCAGCACCAGGTGTAGCTTTAAAAATGAATCTAACTCCCTCCTCCAAGCCTTGACATTGCTTGAGGAAGATCCATCAAATGTAGGCAAATAGAATCTATTATGCCTCTTTATTCTATTGCTGCTATAGGATCCTCTTTCTTCTATAATTTGGAAGAATTGTTGGAGAGTTAGCTTCTCCTTGAAAGCTATAGACTATGCTTTGTACTCTTCAAGATATAGACTGAGAGTCTCATGAGTTTCAGGTTCATTCCTTTCTTCACTTTTATACCTCTCACCTTCTTCAAAGAAAGTGGGCATAGTGGATCTATCAGGAGATCTAGGATTCTCCGGTCTTCTTTGCTGCTGATAGGAAGTGCTTTCCTCATCGGATCTACTTCTTGGATCTTCTTTCTGTTCTTCCTCCTTCATTTGATAGACCTATTTGGAGAGATCTTGCATGGATATATAGAAAGGAGTGACATATTTCTCATCCTCCATGATACATCTCATCTATATGTTCTTCTTTCAATGTAAAAAGTTGAAGTGTCCACAAGCTAAGCCAAAGATCATGCTTTGATACCACTCTAATATCCCAAGAGAGAGAATGCAACAATACTTCACAAAATATAAGAACTTTTAGCAAGATAAACAATAAATCTAAGTACAAATTAGAATATGCAGAAAGAGCTGAGCCATTTTATTATATTGGAGAAGAATCAGTTGCACAAGTAAAAAATATAGGTAGATCTAGCCAAAGAGATGAGCTAGGATCACCCTGAAAACATGTGTGAAGCAGGTACAGCGTAACTGTTGAGGCGCTGCAGCAAATACTATGTTGTCTCTTCAGCAAGACATAAACATGGAGTTGTAGGCTAAAAAGAGAAATGCAGATCTACTCAAAACTGGAGCTCTGATGATGCCAAGATTCAAGATTTGGCCAATGTGATGGATTCCTAAGATAACCTAGAAAGGATTTTCCAGATCTACAACTTTGGAAAAATCACCTCCCCAGGGTTTGATCCTTGATTTTCTGGGAAATACAGATATGAAGCTAGATATAAAGAATAGATGGCTGAAATGTGTGCTCAGATCAGATCTATGCTTGAAGGATTGATCCCTTCCTCAGATCTATGAGCTAGAAGCTCTAGATATAGCTTCTCAATCCTCCAATGATGATTGCAGCTGCTGCAACACAACTGCCTCTGAAAAATGTGATGTGAGGGAAAGAGAGGCCTTCTACCTGCTAAAATATGCTGCAATAAACTCCATGCTAATGATAAGACTGATGGAAATGTGGAGGAATGACCCTCCACTGGATTTCTAGCTGAAGTACTAACAACTTCCTTCCTCCTTTCAGATCTGCAATATGGACATCGTTATTCATGTGGAGAATACTGTTGCTAGGAGGTAAATAAATTTTGGCCTGATGCCAGATCTACAATGTGGCTCTAGGAGTGCTGATCTATAAGCCTAAGTGATGGTTATGATCCCTCACCTTGTTCTCCAGTTGAAGTACTGAAGACAACCTCCACCTTCCAAACTAATCTTCAGAAAACTACAGTTTTCTGAATATGAATGTTCTGCAAAAATTAGAAAAAGGATATGGCACTTAAAGCCTCATGTATAATGAAGTACAAACCTCTTCCTTAGAGATCACTCAAAGAAAGAGGAGGGATTCTCGCCCGGGAACACCCTGTGCTAAACATCACCTGCAATCTCTGCTAAACAGCCCAAGAATGCAATGGAATGTCACTTGACAATTCCAGATCTAAAATATCATACATCAAAATAATCCTCGATGTCTCTCACCTTTTCCTTCATCTCCTTTATAATGATTAAGCCATCCCAAGCCTTGGCCCTAATCTCAACTACGCAGTCTCATGTGAATAAGATGCTCCAAGTGGGACTGCGTCGTTTGACCAAATCAACCAAACAGTCTAGGTGCAATGTACACCTCCTCCATCATGTGTGCTTCATCCTCCACCACTTGATCATTAATGCTCAATGATCCTTTGTTTAACATCTTTAAGATCTTAGTTGACTGAATCAACCCTCCATGATCTTTCTCATTAAATGAGACTTGATCTCCAATCTCATTCACATTAGCAGTTGCTCAACTACCTCTTTTTGCAGATCTAGGCTAAATTAATCCACATTCACACACACAAAGTGGATATTTATTATTATTGAGGATTTTGGGTCCCTCCACCCTTTTATTTACTTAATTCATTAAGAAAATCAAGGACTCTAATATTCCAAATATAATGTGAAAATTTGGGAATATTACAGAATATCTTGATACATTTGCTTTGCTGGGCTAGGAGGCATAATATCACCAAAATTCTCGATCTAGTCAGGATTGGGAACTATCTATGGATCGTGACTAGACGAAAACATATTTATAGAGGCGACATTCAGAGGTGAAAGTGGAAAACTCCCATAAGAGACGAGTCTTTGAATAGACCCAGCCCAATGTTCTCACACTAGAAAATTTGGCGGAAATTCCGACGGCCAATTCGTCGCTATTCCGACACATAGTCGTCGCAAGAGCGACAGTTCGAGGGCGGACAAACCGTGGTTTGTCCTGCGGTCGCAGTTCCGACGCACGTAAAAAGTGTCGCACTATCGACACCTCTTCCATCGCTTCCGAACAAGCGTCACTGATCCGGATTTATGCAGGAACGCAACAGAATAAAAATATAACCATAAATACAGAGATGCAGCGGAAATAACACTTCATTTCATTAATATCAAAGAACTGAAATTTGCTTACAGACAGAATGGAAATAAAACTAGCTAGGGCGGCGGCGCTATCTCTAAGAAAAGAGATGTGTTGACTACGAGCCTACGAGCGAGTCAATGAGGCTCGAGGGCCTATTTATTATTGAGAAACAATGGGGAACCCTAAACATCCCAAAAACCTAACCCTAGGAGATGAAGCGCCAAAACTATGGGCCCTGTTTGGGTAAATTGGTGTTTCAACTTCCCAGGGACGTAACTTTGGCATACTATCTTCGTTTGATGCCCATGATACATCATTAGAAAGCTCTATCCGAGGACTACAACTTTCGATATGAATTGGATGATCCAATTCGTTGGTATTCCGATACCCAAAAAACGTCGTTTAGGGCCTCAAAACGGCTCCAAAAGTTCAGGACCCGAAAAACTGCTAAAAATAGTAAGTTATGCCGAAACTGAAAAACTGAAAGAGACAATGGTGGGGGCCCAAGTGGACTAGGCGGGTGGCCACCAATATCCACCTGGATCATTCCTCCCCCCTTAGGAAGCAATGGTCCCCATTGCGTTAAGTTCCTCCATGAGATGAGGAAATTTCTGCTGAACTTGGTCCCTGGTGAACCACTTTCCTTGGTGCGGGAGTTGGCCAGCTTTGACAACCCGATACAGTTGGATCCTCTGTTGGCGAGTGTTCTTAATTTGCATGTCCATGATACAATCTGTGGTGGCCTGTTCCATGCAGTCTGGGTTTAACTCTGTTGGTGTGAGTTGTTCTGCAATGTCCGAAGTGTCCAGTAGAGGTGGGAAGTAAGAACGAAGGCGATCCACATTGAAGACTGGGTGCAGACCAAGGAATGGTGGAATACTAAGCTCAAAAGCATTGTTCCCTACAGCCTTGGTGATGGTGTACGACCCGTATCGGAGCAGGCGAAGCTTGCGGTGAGGTCCAGTGAGGCGCTCCTTCTGCAAATGCAGCCATACTTTGTCGCCCACATGGAAGTTGTGTGGCACCCGGTGTTGATCATGGCGCTGCTTGTACTTCGCATTGGCTCTGTTCAAGATATCATGAACCTGTTAGCGGATGTGTTGAATGCGCTCGATGAAGCTACTTGCTTTGTCAACTTCAGATTGGACGTGCGCTGAATCGGCCTGAGCAGCTGCAAATGGCATGGCTACGTCAATGGGACATAGTGGCTGGAATCCCAAGCCCACCTGAAAGGGGCTATGGCCAATTGAACTGTGGAGAGCCCGGTTATAACTATGTTGTACATAGGGAAGGCTCTCGTCCCATGTGCGTGGATGCTTTGAATTGTACATGCGCAGAATGTGTACAATCATTCTGTTGACGACCTCTGTCTGGCCATCTGTTTGGGGATGGAAAGCTATGGACTTGGTGAGCTTTGTGTCCAACATTGACCAGAGGCTGGACCAAAATGTGCTGAGGAACCTGCTATCTCGATCTGATATGATAGACTGTGGGATCCCAAAGTGCACCCACACTCGTTCGAAGAAGAGTTTAGCAGTGGCTTCTGCTGTGATATTCTTCTTACAGGCCGCCATGATGGCCATCTTCGAGAATCTGTCAACGACCACGAAAACACAGTCATTTTCATTCTTAGTAGAAGGCAGGCCCGACATGTAATCCATGGAGATGGATTCCCAAGGTCGACTAGGGGTAGGTAGTGGAGTATATAGGCCTTGCTTCTTGATGGTCGGTTTGGCAATGGCACAAGCAGTGCAGGATCTGATGTGCTTCTTGACATCCTTTCGAAGGTTCGGCCAATAGAAATACTTCTATAGTATTGCTACTGTTTTCTCGACCCCGAAATGCCCAGCGACTCGACTGTAGTGTGCTTCCCATATCATCTTGGCATGCTCGCTTGAAGGAACACAAAGGTGTCCCAGGTGACATAAAAGTGCATCTTGGAGGTGAAAATTTGGAACTTGCGTGCCCCCCAAGAGTGCCTTGTATGTGTGGGAGAATTCTGGGTCACTCTCATAGAGAAGCGGCCAATCGGAAGTCTCGTGCCCACAAGAGTTGAGCACGGTGGTGAGCGCCACGATCGGTGGTCGGCTGAGGCAGTCTGCAACATTATTGGTGCTACCCTTCTTGTACTTGATGATCAAATGAAACTGTTGCAGATATGTGGACCACTTCTGATGGCGATCATTCTGCAACTTCCCTTGTGTCTGTATGAACTGCAGGGGCCGGTGGTCTGTGTGGATGATTGTTTCCTTCCCCAAAATGTAATGCTTCCATTGTCGACGGGCTTGCACAATGGAATACATTTCTTTGTCATAGGTGGGATACTTGCGAACTGTCTCAGACAATGTCTCACTGTGATATGCCACTGGATGTCCCTGTTGAGTAAGAACTGCCCCAATAGCATAGTCAGAGGCATCTTTCTCGATCTCAAATGGTTGCTGCCAGTCTGGTAAGGTGAGCACTGGGGCAGAACAGAGGCGATTTTTCAATTCTTTGAACGCCTTCTGTTGAGGTTCCGACCAAAAGAATTTTGTTCTCGCTCCTCCTTTGGTGACTTGACTCAAGGGCCAAGTGATATGAGAGAATCCCAACACGAATCTACGGTAGAAATTAGCAAGACCCAGAAAGCTGCGAAGCTCTGTTATAGTAGTCGGGGCTGGCCAATCCCGAATGACTTGGATCTTGGCTGGATCCACATGCACCCCCTTTCATCAATAATGTATCCCAGATATTGAACCTGGGTCATGCCAAACGTGCACTTCTCCAAATTGGCACACAACTTGTGTTGCCGTAGTGTTTGGAGGACTTGTCGGATGTGATGAAGGTGCTCTTCCCAAGTCTTGTTGAAGATCAGAATGTCATCCAAGTACACCACTACGAATGAGTTGGTGAATGGGCGCAAGATGTCATCCATCATCCTCATGAAGGTTGCGGGATCATTCGTCAACCCGAAAGGCATGACCAGCCATTCAAAAAGGCCTTCCTTAGCTTTGAAGGCGATCTTCCACACATCGTAGGGTTGGTGGTGCACAGTGATACCCCGAGACTTGGTCAGTCTTGCGAATATTTTGCAGCTGGAGCTGATCGAGACCCTCATCAATACGACCAGGATTTAGTACCTATTCCAGGTGATGATCTTGTTACGACTTTTAGATAGTTAATACGAGTCTCCACATCCCATCCTTCTTAAGCACCAACATGATTGGGCTCCCACGAGCATGAACTTGGTGATGTGACCTTTCTGCAACAGCTCCTGAATCTGCCTCTTGATTTCATCATTTTCCAGAACAGAGCGCCGATAGATCGGTCCATTGGGTAGCGGCGCACCTAGGGTCAGATCAATCGGGTGCTTGACCTTACAGTGCAAAGGAACCCCTGTGGGTGAGGTGAAGATGTCCCCATACTCCTCTACAACCTTATCCATTTGTTGTTGTCGTGCAGAGGGGCCCTGTCTGGAGGTCGTGGCCACTGTCTTCTTCTTGCCCTAGGGGCGGATCATCAGGAAAACGAATTTCCTGGTTTGGGAAATGAGCTTACTGCATTGTTTTGCAGTAACCAAAGAGATAGCCGTAGGAGGTGTGCCCTGCCGAAGTCCTGAT
>JAXQQM020079499.1:0-15661 GCA_034641835.2 Pinus albicaulis
CGGCTTAGATCCATCTTGCTACGGATCTATCATGCGGCAAGAGGGATCAAATCTCTCGAGGGTGAAAACCTATCTTTTGAGTGCAAAACTTGAGGAAAGGTTTTCACCTCAAAATTTGATCTCGGCACATTTGGAGGGGATGATGGATCTAGGGGCTGGTTGATCGAAAGGCGTCAACGTCACATTTTCAGATTATTAAAATTTTTGTATATTTTTGAGAGTTAAGATGGATCTGACTCGTTTTGAGTCTTATGTCTTTGAGAAAATCTATCAAAGATATTATTAATTTTATCAGTAATATGTAAATATATCAAATATTAATATAATCATTTTAAATATGCTAAATATTTCTTAGATTAACTTGGTCATTTTAATTTTAAATTTTGTTAGTTACCTCAGTTCGTTGAGATGATAATTATTGTTAATAACTATAATGATGAAAAATGATGAAATATTTTTTTTTAAATGCAAAGTGACAATAATAGTGTTGAAAGATAGAAAATGTGAACAATAAGAACGTACTCATGTTACAATCAATCTCAAACTATTTTCTTCTACTATTCTTATTTCCTCCCTTGTTGGTTTTGTTATCTTTTCATATCGATTATATGAAAAAGAAAACTTAAATCGTAAACCATTTAAATCTTTAGCTCGATCTGTTGTAGTAAACATGATACCTTGTCTCTCTTGCTCTCCAATATTAATAGCTTAAATTACTATAACACAAAAATCAATCTACATTGTTAAAAACTTTTTGTGCTTACACAAAAATCAATGCATATTGTTAATCCAATCACTTTAATATTAATGTACCGTCATATATCCAATTACATCAAATCATAAATCAACATATACATTGAAATCAATGCATTTAATGAAAGCAATCAAATAAGATTAGAAAATAACTTCTACATTGAAATCAATGCACCTAATGAAATCAATCAAATAAGATTAGAAACCAACATCCACACTGAGATCAATGCATTTACTCAAAGCAATCAGATAGGATTAGAAATCGCCATCTACACTGAAATCAATGCATTTAGCGCAAACAATCAAATAGTATTAGGAATAATCTACATTGAAATCAATGCATCTAGTGCAAGCAATCAAATATAATTATAAATCGACGTCTAAATTGAAATCAACACATCCAGTGCAAGAAATCAAATAGTATTCGGAGTCATCACCTACACTGAAATCAATGCATCTAGTGCAAGTAATCATATATCATTAGAAATAAATATCTACACTAAAATCGATGCATCTAGTGCAAATAATCAAATAGGATTATAAATCACCATCTCCACTTAAATCAATCCATCTAGTGCAAGAAATATTCTTCCCTCTTTCCACCCTCCATCCATATCTATATCCCCATCCATCTCTTTTTTTTTGTCTCTATCTCACCCCCCTAAACACACACACTCTCGCACTCCATATATATCATTCTCTTTGTCGATCACCCTCTCTCCCCATCTCTCTCTTCTTCCCTCTCTTCCCCTTCTCTCCCTCTCCCTCGCTAATATCTCTCTTTCCTCCTTTTGTCCTCTCTCTCTCTCTCTCCATCTTCCTTATCACTCACTCTCTCTCTCTCTCTAGGAACCAACATCTACACTAAAATCAATGCATTTACTCAAAGAAATCAAATAGGATTAGAAATCACCATCTACACTGAAATCAATGCATCTAGTGCAAACAATCAAATAGGATTAGAAATGATCTACATTGAAATTAAGTCATCTAGTGCAAGTAATCAAATATAATTATAAATCGACATCTAAATTCAAATCAACACATTCAGTGCAAGCAATCAAATTGTATTATAAATCACCACCTACACTGAAATCAATGCATCTAGTGAAAGTAATCAAATATCATTAGAAATAAATATCTACACTAAAATCAATGCATCTAGTGAAAATAATCAAATAGGATTAGAAATCACCATCTCCACTTATATAAATCCATCTAGTGCGAGAAATATTCCTCCCTCTCTCCACCCTCCATCCATATCTCTATCCCCCTCCATTTATTATTTTTTGTCTCTCTATCTCACCCCCCTAAACACACGTGCTCTCGTACTCCATATATATCAATCTCTTTTTCAATCACCCCCTCTCCCCATCTCTCTCTTCTTCCCTCTCTTCACCTTCCATCTATATCTCTATCTTCCCCTTCTCTCTCTCTCCCCCATTAATATATCTCTTTCCTCCTTTTGTCCTCTCTCCCTCTCTCTCCATCTTCCTTATCACTCTCTCTCTTTCTCTCTAGAAACCAACATCTACACTAAAATCAATGCATTTACTCAAATAAATCAGATAAGATTAGAAATCACCTTCTACACTGAAATAAATGCATTTAGTGCGAACAATCAAATAGGATTAGAAATCATCTACATTGAAACCAATTCATCTAGTGGAAGCAATCAAATATAATTATAAATCGACATCTAAATTGAAATCAACAAATTCAGTGTAAGAAATCAAATTGTATTAGAAATCACCACCTACACTGAAATCAATGCATCTAGTCCAAGTAATCAAATATCATATATCTATACTAAAATCGATGCATATAGTGCAAATAATCAAATAGGATTATAAATCACCATCTCCACTTATATCAATCCATCTAGTGTGAGAAATATTCTTCCCTCTCTCCACCCTTCATCCATATCTATATCCCCCTCCATCTCTTCTTTTTTGTCTCTCTATCTCGCCCCCCTAAACACACACACTCTCGCAATCCATACATATCAATCTCTTTTTCAATCCCCTCCTCTCCCCATCTCTCTCTTCTTCCCTCTCTTCACCTTCCATCTATATCTCTATCTTCCCCCTCTCTCCCTCTCTCTCCATCTTCCTTATCACTCACTCACACTCTCTCTCTCCACCTTTCTCTCTCTATTTCTTTCTTCTTTCCTCTCTCCCCCTCCCCCTCCAAGTCCATCTCTCTTTCCCTCCCTCTCTCCACTCTCTCACATCCTCTCTCTTCCTTCATCTCTTTCCCTTTCTCTCCCATCTCTCTCTCCCTCTCTCTCTCTCTTCACCCACCAACTATGTTACTATATCCCTCCCTCTCTCCTTATATATCCTTCTCCCCCCTTATCTCCATCTCTCCTTATTTGTCTCTTTATCTCAGCCCCAAACATACACGCTCTCTCTGTGTCTCTCCCTTGTCACTTCTTCTCTCTCTCCACTTCTCACTCTCTATATTTCTTATTTCCTACATCTCTCCCCCTCCAACTCCATCTCTCTTATCGATCCCTCTCTCCTCTCTCTCGTCCTTCCTCTCTCTCTCTCTCCCCTAAATCCCTCTCTCTTCCTTGATCTCTCTCTCTCTCTCTCTCTCTCTCTCCCCCCAATACTCTCTCTTCCCCCATCACTCTCCTCCTCTCTCTCATCCTTCCTCTCTCTCCCTTTCTCTCCGACCTCTCTCTCTCTTTTCCCTCCAATCCTCTCTCTTCCCCCATATCTCTCTCTCTCTCTCTAATCCTCTTTCTTCCCCCATCCCTTTCTTTCTCTCTCTCCATCCACCCCTCTCTCTCTCCAACTACATTACTATATCCCTCCCTCTCTCCTTCTCACTTCTTCCCTCCCCCCTTCTTTCCATACATCTTACTTTGTCTCTTTATCTCACCCCTAAACATACACACACTCTCTCCATCTCTCCCTTATCACTCTCTCTCTCTCTATTTCTTCTTAGTTATGTAAACTAATGAACATAAATATTCGTAAATATAAAGCAGATTATGGAGTAAATATGAAAAGAGGTTTTATTTACTTACCATACCTCTATTTTATTTATATTTTTATTTATTTACCATACCCCTTTTCTTTACTATGGTATTTGGCCCATAGGCTTGTTATATAATTAGATTTTTATTTATAATCCTATTTGATATATTGTTAATTATTTACCTTACCTCTTTATGCCTCTTTTATATCTATTTATTTACCCATGGTATTTGGCCCATGGTATCAATATTAATTTGTCCCATGGTATTCATCCCATAGGCTTCATCTAAATAAAACCTCTTTTTAAAGTTTTTTTAAATATAAAAAGGTTTATGAAATAAATATAAAAAGAATTTTTATTTATTTACCATACATCTAGTTTATATATTTTTTGATTTATTTACCATAGCTTTGGAGTAAGTATAAATTCATTTTACAAATATTTAATTAAAATAAATATTAAAAGATTTTGGATTTTGATTGTTTGTGTTGATTTAACTCTTTTCCTTTGATTTAGGAAATGGTATTGACTTTAGTAAAGAGTAAATATGTTTAAAATTTTACTTAATTTGGAAATTCAATGTGGTAATTTTTTTGTTAAAGGTAAATTTATGATCCATTCAAATTCACGTATATAATTTAATATCCATTCAAATTATATAAATAATACATAATTGTATTAGAAATTGATATTTGTTCTAGCACAATGCGATTTTTATTTTTTTTTTTTTTTTTTTTTTTTTTTTTTTTTTTTTTTTTTTTAATTTAAAGCAAAAGAAGCGGCATTTATCATGAGGACGTGACCCACGACATCGGGGTCATATTGGGCTGCGAATCACGCCTCTCGGCGCCACAAAAAATAAAGAATGGAGCTTTTCATTTGTCACCACAATTGTGACATAGAAGTCCAAATCTTATGGAAGACATAGAAAGGTACAATATCGATTTCAAGTAACCACTTTAGAGGCTTGATAAAGGTCTTAATTCAGAATTCATTACCTATGGGGTGATCTGGCCTTTATTAAGGGATGTCTTCAGGTAGGAAATATACAAGAAGTGTCTGAACTTCTAACATAATAGGGGGTGGATCCTGAAATTATACGGATGTCTCTATGACACTGTCATTAATGGACTTTGCAAGGAAGGGAAATTTGATATTGCTATGAAAGTTCACAATCAAATAGAAAAGTAAGGCATACTGCCAAGTATTAGCAACTACATGTCACTCATGGGACAACTCATGATATTGGAAGAAAACTTAGAGCTAATAATCCCATCAACAATTTCTTTTTAAAAATTTTGGCTTCTGATGTAACTTGCAATATATTGATTAATTGTTTGTGCAAAAATGATAAAATTGAGGAGGCGTCCACTCTTCTTGAAATGGAGAAATGGAGCACTCTGCCATATACATTTACTTTCAAGTCACCAATTAAAGAGCACTACAAAATCCGCCATATATTGTTATTTTGGCCAGAGCATGATATCTCACGCAAAATTCAAGAGAATATCTCATGTGCTACATGATGAAGGAAATATACAAGAAGCATCAACTATATTGCGGAAACTGGAATTATCTCAGAGTCCAGCTTCTGGTATTTCAACTTGATAGATCATGTGATGATAAAGACCTTGATACAACTTCCATGTCAACAGCTAATACAGATGCGATACTCTGAAGGAGAGTTTCGTAAATCATATGTCAAATCTGTTGGAAAGTGTAACTAGGTTCGGTCTTCATAATGATTTGTAATTATGAATTTATGTAATGAAGAAGACAAAGATGATAAAATGTATTTTGTAAAGCTTGTCTCATGGGTTTCATGAGAAAGGAGTTTTTATTATAGGTCAAAGACTTTTTCTTGATGTCTTTATGGATTTGTCATCTTGTCAAAAATATATAATTTAGGGTCATGTATATGAAGCGTTGTTACACGTGTAAAGACAATTATTATTGTAATTTGTATTCTCCAAGACCTTGTCAAAAGTGCTCTTTGAAGTTGGCTCAAACGAAATGGATACACTCCTCATCAAGGCAGTCCACAAACAGATTTACAAGTCGGCTCACCCACAGAAGTCATGTCGGCCTGAAAGAGGGAGACAGTCCCTTTATAAAGGAGGGACTGCGGCCTCACTTCCACACAGAAATTAGGGCAAGTCTGACGCAGTAATACAAGGAAAAGTCTGCGGTTTGGTGCATAGATAAGAAGACAGTACAGCAAGAAAATAAGTATATCCAGTTAAGAAAGAGAGACTATCTCGGACCTCTGTTTTGAGTAAACAGTCTCGGATCTCTGTCTTAGGTTACATATCCGAACTGCAGTAGGTGCCTTGACAGCAAGGACTGTGTTATCAAGTGATGTAAGGAAGCGCGAAGTAGAAGGATTACACAGCGAAGTCAAAGAGACTGCAAGGTGTGCAAGGACTTGAGCTAAATATACTTCGTATACTTCAGAGGTACATACAGCGTAAAGGAGAGCTACAACAGATTTAGGATAACTCAGAGAAGGCCTAAGATATACATCAGAGCAAGAAGGATCTCTGTCTTGATATCAAGGGTATAGCAAGAAGACTCTGGAAGTATCTCTAGGAAGCAGAGGCTAGGAAGAAAGGAGCTCACTAGGAACCGAGCTTTCCTAGGGCGAGTGCAAACGGGCGCAGAAAATAAGATCAGCATAATGAGTCTAGCGGAGCAGTCACAAGGTCTTGGAGGCATACAAAAGTCAAGGGTCTGTGTCATGATCTTGGTACTTGTCAATTGAAGATCTATAAGAAGAATTGCTTTTGGGTTTTCCTCTCCAAGAGGAAGATGTTTTGGCCCTGGCTTGAAGAGCCTAAACTTTGTGTCTCTTTTGTTTTGATAATTGACTTGATGAAAGACATAATAAGCTAACGAAGATAAGATCTAAGTAAAAGAAGCATAACAAGTTCACAAGTAATTATCATGAACGAGAAATTGAATTAAAAGACTTAATTTCTCAACATGGTATCAGAGCTATGGTGACAGTCTAAGAAGGGCATCTAAAAGGCACTCAAGAAGGAGCTCGGTCAAGACAACAATTGATCTAGGTTCAGATCTCCTCTGAAATTTCGGCAATGGAATATAGATAACAGTTCGGTGATATCTCCATTTTTGTGTCGTTGAGGCAAAGATAAACAATCAGACCTTTGGCACAGTAAGAAAGGCACGATGTTAACAGCTCAGATACCTTTTCGAAAACAGTGATGAGTTCAATCTTACCTTTTGTTTTACAAGTACGATAAAAACAGAAAGCAGAAACTCTTTCGATGCACAGGTTGCCAAAAGGCATGATCTACACTAAATGAAATCAACATAATATGTCCTCATATGGAATATGAGGTGATTGTACATTATCAAGGAACTGCATTGCAGGATGAAAGATCCTTGGAAGAAGTATGGTTCGAATGAAAGCAGCAAGGCATGAAGCTAGACCAGATGAGAAGATTGATGAATCACTTTCTGATAGAAGACATGACTCTTGGATGAAAGTGATGGATGATTTGTCCCTTATGAAGAAATCCCAAAGATGAAGGCTCCTCAACAACGAAGAAATTCATGACATTGAATGAAGGAGTTCTTCATGAGCAGTTGGGTGCCTCACCATTGCTGCTGCAGGTACCTGTTTAAGAGGGAGCCTGGTGATAAGTTTCTTACTTGGAAGAAACTCAGTAATTCCTAAGAGGAAGCTTAGGTATATTCCTTGTATAGGAATGAGTATATTCCTTGGTGAATATGTCCTCCCTAGTTGAGAGGGAGAGATAGACACATCATTCTGGTCTTCACTTAGAAGACAGAATGCGGGGTTGGGTAATCATCTGGCATTTGATACTCTTTGTGGGATGTACTAGGGCATTCAGGAAAAGAGTAGTCATGGAAGGACGGATATTCTTTGAGGACTGGGAATCCAACAGTAAGAATAGTCCAAAAGGGTCATACTCGGTGAACACCCAAGTGGAGTATGTACTTTGGAGACAATGATAATGGTGTCTATAATCATTAGTCCCGCCAGCATTGTAGCTCATGTTCTTGTGGAGAGATGGAGTTGTTAATCAAGGTCTTACATTGTGACAATGTTGGTTAATATGATGCTATAACAGATGGATTACCAATCGAATTCTTTTTATGAGATTCTTCAGATTGAGAGTGACCATGTACCATTATGAATACCTCCCTAGTTAAGAGGGAGTGTTGAAAAGTGTAACTAGGTTCGGTCTTCATAATGACTTGTAATTATGAATTTATGTAATGAAGAAGACAGATAATAATATGTATTTTGTAAAGCTTACCTCATGGGTTTCATGAGCAAGGAGTTTTTATTATAGGTCAAAGACTTCTTCTTGATGTCTTTAGGGGTTTGTCATATTGTCATAAATATATAATTTAGAGTCATGTATATGAAGTGTAAAAACAATTATTGATGTAATTAATAATAGAAACCATCTGCGGATCTTCCCCCACAACACATGCTTGTTGACCAGGTACTTCAGAGCAGAGTGGTCAGTAAAAATCTTAAAATGGCCTCCTTATTGTCCTTTGAGATAATTGTGGTTAATAATCATGCCAAAGCATCTGTAATGTTATGTTTGTGTTTTGTAATATTAGAGGACCAATGTATAGGATAACTTTTCGCAAACAGTTATTAATTTAATCTTGTTGATAATATCAATAATTATAAGTAAGGGTTGCTTGTTTATCTCACACAATGATTTAATATTTTTTTATTTTGATTAAGTGGACTTATGTAAGAAGATATGATTATTAAATATTCAAACTGAATTCTTCAATAAATCATAAGCTTGAAAACCTTTAAACAATGTCTAAAAGTTCAACAAAATATATCTAACATTATCAAGATGATGAGAATTTATAAATGAAAGGGACTTACATCAACAAACTGTTAAGTAAATTGTTCTTTATATTGATAATAACTTCAGGAGGAATTATAAGATTGTCGAAACACAGTCAACCTCACCTAGTTATCTTGATAGCAATTAAATATATGAAGAAACAGAATGTATGAAAACTGGAAAAACTCACAGAGAAAACAAAGTTGTATGAGACAAATTCAGAATCCTTCTTGTATTATTGATGATCAAAAAAGACTTTTACAATTTATGCTTGCAAAAAATCGCTCATCCAAGGGTGCAACCCTTAATAACTCGAAATGAGAGTTATTTATACTATTACAAAACTTTGAAATATCTTAACTGATTTACAAAAATAGGGTAAATAAGAATAGAAGAAGGAGACAGATAGATGGAGTGTCTCTATTTTCTTGGAAGTTGTTGATGACTTGGCCCCTTTTGATGGAAGCTGTTGTTGACTGGAACCTCAAAAATATGATGTGCTGGCATGTTGTAGAATTCATTCTTTTACTCGATGGTCTCACAAAACTTATCCCATTCATCTTGACTTGTGATTTCTACGCTCATCATTTTCCTGAAGATTTCACCTACTTCAGTATATCTGTCAAAGTTGGTCTTTGAATGAATAAATGTTTGATTTGATGTTGAATGATCAAATCAAACTGCAGAGCTTCAAGAAAAGCTTTCCCTATAATATGGACTTTGATACCTGAAAACTTTGACTTGTCTATTGCAATTGTGTATAACTTTGTGCAATATTATTCTAACTTAATCAACTTATCATCTAATCCTACCAATCCTAGCAGTCCTTTATGATTTAAAACATTAAATTTAATATGAAACCTTTGAACAACAATATTTAAAGCTTCACATTTGGTCTGAAATTGGTTGATTAAGTTTCTTTTCTGCAAAACTTTATTTATCTCCAAAATGGTTGCAGTTCTGTCTAAGATGTTGATTGCTTCCAACTCCTCTCTATTTTTTGAATTAAGAAACTTGATCATGTCAGTGGCTTCACTTGGTTTCTTCTTGAGCTGATCTTTCTACTCTTGAATTGATGTTCTGCATTTGATGATGAGTTCCTGTTGTTCGAAGATGATATGTATGAATGGCCATACTTAGTGATGGACTTGTTGATGTCTTCCCAGATATTATGCTTAGCTTCACCCAGAGTTGCTGCCATTAGAGATTCACTCTCTAGTTCTTTGACTTTAAGTGCTAACTGATGAGTCTTCTGCATTTATTCTACTAATAAAGTATCATTCTTAATCTTCTGAGACTCACGAACTTGAAACCTCTGTTATAAATTTTCATGTGCCTGCTTCTGAATGGAAAAATCTTGTGCCAATTTTGTTGTATGAGTTGTAGTCAAAGCTGCTGAAAGTTTTGTACCAGCAGAAGATGTTTGAGTTGCTAAATTAGGATTAGAATTCACTTGGAGTGTTGATTTCTCTTTCAATAGTAATTATTCAATTTGTTCTTCCATCTTTTTAATTTGCAGATTTGATCAATGATCAACTTCAACATATCCTCCTTGTTACATTCATTTTGTACAATCTCCTTAGTCTGTGGGTCTTCAGTTGAGGGTAGCTTGAGTTGTTTGCACATAGCAGAGATGTCTGCATTCTTCCTTTTAATGATTTCCTCAATTGCCTTGCAGTCTTTTGGGTCATATCCAACTTATACTACAAGGTCTTCCAGTGACTTCATCCTGTTTTCTTTAGCCAATGAAGGCAATTTCTCAATCTTCAACTGAGATTGAAAATTCGACAATGCTGCTTTCAATTTGGAAAGTGACATGGATGTTGTGGTCATGGTTGAAAATAACATCTCTCTTGAATTCCTGTGCATGTCCATCTAGTCAATTGGGTGAATCTGCTTTGCATCAAAAGAGAAGACAATCTTCTTGTACTCAGCACGAGTCTTTGGAAATGGAACAGTTTCCTGCAGAAAGGCCATCTGAATTCTTCCTTTTTCACTGTCAAAGGCAATGAGAAGCTTGTGCTGTGATGTAGATGTTTATTTCTAGAATTGGCTATAAACACCTAATTTCAATGCTTCATTCTTGTGCTTGATATCTAGGAATCTGGAGAAAATATTTTGCTCTTCAGAAGAGCTGACATATGAATGTTGGATGATTTCTAGTTGTTCTCTTGTAGGTGATGATGATGGAAGAGTCATAGGAACACTGGTGGATGTGGAGGCTTCAGTATCTCCCAAATCTACGATCTCTGGTTGTTTCTCCTATGAAAGCAAGGTGGAAGTGAGCTTTGGATTTTTGTGCTGCAAGAAAAACTCCTTCATAATCTCCTTGGCATGTGGAGGCTCTTCTCGAACTCTCTTCTGCTGCTTACTGTCAGGCACTAGTGTCTGTACATTTGAAGTTGAAATGACTTGTTCATCTGCCTCCTGGAGAGTACGTTCCTGCCATTCATCTTAGTTCATGTATTTCTCTATTTTTTCTCTGGAGGTATGAGCGTAAGAAGTTGTTTTGAGTTCAACTCTCAGAGCATAAATAATGCCATGGGGGTCATATGACCAAGTAAAACTTGGTTGAAAACCCATCTTCTTTAACAATGTATCTACTTCAGCACCAACTTCTCTGGTATTGCAGATGAAGAATCCAATGTTGGCCTTGAGTTTAAACTGAGCTTTTCTATTTCCTGAGACAAAATGTAGCTCATCCATGTTTAACATTTGTCTTTTGTACTCCAAGGCAAAAGCTCTCATAGGTACATATCTTGGAAGCTTGTATGGTGAGAGTTCGCAACCATATACCATGATCTCTGTGTAATTTTTGTACAGGTACCAATCACCTGTATTTTCTTGTTCACTGAGGTGTAGAATCCTTTTAATGTCTTCTCCAATTCTAGGCTCTAATTGACTTGTAAGGAGCTGCCTTACTGGATGTATAAAGGAGCCTATGAATTCTGAAAAGGAAGTGGTTGTTGATGAAGTTTTGAACAATTTTGTCTAGTGAATAACTGATTGATTCACTCCCTGTGCATTCTATTTGTTGAAATGGATAGGAAAAATTTCAGCCTGTTGAAACAAAATCATATGAATAAGAACAAAAGAATAATTAAAAACTCCTTGTGTGGTGAAGTTCATGAATTGTTCATGTATAATTTTAGCCAAGAATTGGCTATAATTATACATAAACAATGGTGATTTTTCTTGATTGAAGATAGAAAAAAACCCCAGGATGGGTTCATCAACTATTTCATTGTTTGGGTATCCTAACAGGTAAGAAAGAAGGTAGATACAGTGGTTGGAAGCTATAGGAAAGATGGAGGATGCATATGGGGGATTTTTCTTTGGTAACTCTGCATCCTCAGGTAGGAAAATGTCAAAAATCTGTGCTCTCTGAGGGAAAGATAATTCGTGATAAAGGTCCATGAGAGAAGCATGTGAGAAATGGGATAAGGAATCAGATGAGGGGATGAGAAGCACCTGGTTTATGTTTTCAGAGGATATGGTGATCAGAATGTTTCCATTCCGAGCCACCACTGACCTAGTTATAGGGTCATATTTCTTTTGACATGAGGCAATTAGATTAGGAAACAAATGGGTTTGAGGGAATGCAAACAAAGGAAAAATGGATTCCCATAACCTGATAGGGTCCTAGTTATCTATGTGCTTTTGTTTTAGCCACAAATGTAGCTCATAGAAGTCGAATTCACTATGAAAGTCCGTGATTTTGAAATAGGCATTAGCTAGGGGTATGAGGTCAAGATTAACTTGTGGCATTGTAGCAGGGATGTCTTCTACAATGGGTTTGACGACCTCGGGGATGTAGTGACTGGATTGACAACCTGCACCTTTTCTGTCACTTGCTTTTTGGCTTTACCCTTAGGAGTCATTTGTTTCTTGTTGTTTGGCTTGGGTGCCATGTTTGACTAGGAAAAGGGTTTGAATATCGAGTTACAGAAACGATGAAAGATGTTCAGAAGTGGGAAGAGTATTCGCAGAAATGACAAATTGCTGCAGAATAAAATGCGAGGATAAGAGAAAATATGAACGAGAAAGTAAAGTAAATAAAGGGAGGCTGCAGGTGATTTTATAAATTGCTTTTCAGGTTTAACGGTCTGGGATATGACCGTAGGGGTTTAACGGGTTTGATGAGGATTAATTACATAACGGTATGATTGACGGTCTAGGAGCGGGTTCAGTGTCCAACGGGGCAATTAACGGGCATAAGTGGAGCGTTGAAGGGTAACAACCAAATGACGTGTAGGGATGTGATTGGTCCGTGGACCAATGGGTATGGCATGGGAAGGGAGGTCCGTTGGCTAAGAACATGGGAGGAAACGATCATAGGCGTGGGAGGAATGGTTGTCGGGCAATGAAAAGGCAAAAGGTGGATTTCGAGAGTACCTCCCGGGTTTTCACATTTTAGGCGGAGAGGGTGCGAAGTCAGTGGCGCGCCACGCCATAAATACGGGTGGCCATGAATGCCACCTTGGACCCCCTCGCATTAGCAGCGAGAAACTATCGCGGGGGGGGTGGTGGTGGGTTACGAAGTGGATCTTGTCGTAGATCGAGGTGGCTCAGGATCATTTGTTGACACATTTTTATTTCATGCTTCCCTAACATTTTTTCTTTTGCCTCCTTTAGTTAGAGAAAACTACTCTATCATTTTTTCTAACATGGATGTAATAAAATATAATTTTCCTAACATTTTTAATTTTTTTTTCTTTTTCATCCATGTTCTAACTTAGAATTTTATTTTTTAATTTTCAAACTACCATGCTAACTTATCAAAAACAAATAATGTTACAACAATCCCAACCGAGATAGTGGCGAAGTCTGTGACACACCAGACCATAGCCTAATCCTTCCCTCTACTAGTGGAGTGGTTACGCTCCGCACTAGACGGTTTTCCTACTTGCAAATTTAATAGGGTGGGTGATATCCCTGACTCTGGCTATGCTAAGTAGCTCCCAGAGCAATGCGGGAGGCATCGACGTGTACATGGAATTCCTTTGTCTAGTGCGGAAAGACCCGATATGAACACAATGACCATCTTCTCCTTAAGAAATTTAAAGCTCTTCTAGCTATCTGCGTCCCAAAAAAATGAGGCATCCTTCTTCAACAACTTCTCCATGGGTGTAGTGATCAACACGTAGCCTTGAATGAACTTCCGGTAATACTCTCTATGCCCCAAAATTGAGCGCAACTGTTTCACATTTGCGGGGAATTCCATGTTAACAATAACAATGATCTTTGCTGGATCCACCATCAATACTTTTCAAGAAACAATATGACCTAGCAAGATGTTGAATGGGACGTAGAATATACACTCTTTCAGATTGAGCAAGATATGATACTTCAGGCAAGTATCCAGCATTAGGAGCAGGCTCGACACATGTTTCTTCAATAATCCAAATACAGTCTAGTCATCAAAGTATACTTCTAAGAATTTATGGATGTATTCTTTGAATGCAACTAATAACACGCGTGAGAAGATAGATGGTGCATTCTTCAAACTGAATGGCATGACTGTGTACTGAAAGGATCCCCACGCGGTCGCAAAGGTTGTGTTTCTTTTGTCTTCTGACGCGTTTCTTATCTGGTGATATCCTGAGAAACCATCCATGAATGAGCAGGCCTCCTACCCTCAAACATTGTCCAATATTTCATCAGAAAACAGGGTCGAGAATGGGTTACATATGAAAGCATCATTCAATTTGCGCAGATACACACAAATCATTATTTCACCCTTAGTTTTCTTGTCTTGCACCACCATAGGGCTTACCCAATCTGATTCTTCCACTGGTTCTATGATCCCTGCAACAACCATTTTCTCTAATTCCTCTTTGACCTTCTACTTGTATTTGGGATTCAACTTATACGGGTGCTGCTTCACAGGTCGTGTATCTGGTTTCATGGTGATCTTCATTACCCTGAGATCTCCTACTATCCCATTCAACTTAGAAAATTTCGTAGGAAACAACTCCTGATATTGAGTCAATAGATCGACGACCTCACCCACCTTATCATCATCCTAGTAGTCCCCCATATTTACTAATTTTGGTTATTCCTTTGAGCCAATATTGACTTGTTGAATCTTCAGAGGATTAGTTACATCTAGTGACTCAATCATAGGCCCAGCAACTGTGCGCTGTCTTTCATTTTCAGGGATTGTAATGTTCCTTGGGTCTTCAAATTATCTTCAATTGATAAATTTCGATAGTGAACGATGTCCTTCATCTTTCCCATCTTTGGAAAAGGCAGCGCTCAACGAGTCGATTTTGTGGTGTCACAGAGATGACTTCTGAATATCCTGTGTGCCTCATCAGGGCATTCAACCCCTTTCAAAACTAAATGTTAGGATAAAAATTTCATAAGTGTGAGTCCATTAGGTGGTTCTCGTCACATCTTAGTTTCAAGGTACCATTCCGTAGGCACCTTCCCCAAAGTGTGGATAAATATATGCACCCAAGTTGGCCTCAGCTCTATGCCCCATGCTTCATCCATCTAGCAAAATGTTTGCACAGATCACCTTCTCCGGAATATGTCTCTCCCATTCTAGTATTTGGATGTTCAAATCGCAAACGCATCATGCAGGTGTATTCTCCCCGAGTAGATAAGTTTCCTTTTTGTGTCTCCCACCCCGGCGTCTTTGAGGATTTGAAGCCTTGATGCTATATAAAGTGCATGGAACCATTTTTTCTTGTGGAACAAATTTTTCAAGTTCTTCTAAAGCCAGAGTTACCAGTACTCAGGACCATCATAATAAGGGCACTTCTGGCACCTACGAGGATATACACCGAATAGCTTTCAAATCACCGATTCAGTATATTGGAGGAGACTTCATGCCAGCTTTCTCCCAATTCTCGAGTTCCTCATCTTGAATACGGAAAGCGGGAGTTATCATTCTCAGTTAAGTCTTCCATCGGGCATTGGGTTGATCCGGTCTTCATCACATGCAATAAACTTATAGATGTAGTCAACATCATCATGCAGTAACTACATACGTATATCTTTCTCCTTCGTCGAATCCAGTGTGACTACAACCCTGGTTCCATTAT
>JAXQQM020077501.1:0-25535 GCA_034641835.2 Pinus albicaulis
ACATGCACAAGATGAAGCTAGCACACGGAAGAAACCCTCTGAACCAACCAATAATGAAAGCTGGCACAAAGGCGAGATATCCACCAATAGGGTAAAATGGAAATCAAGGTACTGCACGAATCCCAAGTGTGATAGTGTATGCTGACGTCGAACACAAGGAAAACCACTCAGTCAAATACCCATAATGATAATCAAATGCTGAGCACAAGGTCACCTATCAATAATGGAAATAGGGACAGGGTGCGGCTCTAGGTTTACTCTCAGAGCAATGTGTCGTAGTCGATGAGAGACAAACCCGCCAGCAAGAAGTCAATGGAGACCTTCTCAAACCAGCATGAGCAAAAGACCAAAAAATCTGATGTGATAGAACAAGATACCGACAAGACTGGTAAGGGTGACTGAATAATGAGTTAAGAGACACCGTAGAATGGCCGACTCTGGTTAAACTTCCCTTGAAAAAAAGCACGACTTGTGATGACCATGGTAGTAAAAATGAGACTGTATAAGTCTATTATGCAGGAGGCAAAAACAAACTCTCCATATGATTGGAAGAGATAACCAATCGGGGGAGGACTGACCAGTGAAACAAGGAAAAGGCTGAACCTAGCTCAAAACTAAAACCATCCCAAATGAAGGAAATATATAAGTATATTTTCTTTGTTCAAGGGCGAAAAACTGATACTGTACTGCCATCAAATTATGAAGTAACATCCCGTTCCCTCTCTTTTTGTTATATTTGATTTTTTTGTCTTTTTCATATAATAAGCCTAAAAAGGAATAAAAGAATGCTATGGTATAATGGATAGAACGAGTATCAAGAAATAGATGCACTGGTTCTTGGGATAGGAACGATCCTATGCTCAATGCAAGGTGGCGGAAACTGGTAAGCGATACTCAAAGGAATGTTCCATGCATGCGTAAAAAGGGTGTCAAGTCGCGATAGCTAAGTGCATGCAATGGTTAACTTGTACAGACAGTCAAGGTCAAAATATGGCTTGAACATCGAGTCCAAATGAAGCCGGCTAAAGGCCAGGATAACAAGTAGGCAATATGAAATGCAGTAATACAACTCAACAACACCAGGGAGCCTCTAGGGAAATAGCCAGAAAAAAAATGATAGTGAAGAAGAAGAAGAATGAAGCTTCAACACATAAGCCATGGCGGGACTAAAGAGGACTCCCGAGCCTACATAAAACGCAGCATGGGCAACAAGTGCTAGCGAGGAACTAACTAGGAAGCCCATGTAAAGGAAGGATCTACCACCAAGTCATGATTAAATAATCGGCGAGTGAAATGGGTAAAATACTCATGACCTGATGGGATCGTCCCTATGGAAAGTGATCAGAATGGAGGCTAGTATGCAAAATGCAATGGAAAGTGGATTTCCTAACCTATATGCTAGTGAAGATCATATACCTGCCATGACAGGTCAGCATTCATGGATCAAAAACTAGAAAAATATCAATTTCATCAAAATGTACCTGGAAATATACCAATCTGGGCACTTCCAAGCATCTGGGTTATGCAGCTTAAGATAGATTGAAAAAATAAGCATAACAAATTTTTGCAAAAATTTTCAATTTCTGGGCATAAATACGCATGTTACCTCACATTTGGTTCATTGTTACTTGTTGATTTGGGAAAAAGAGCTCTGGAAAAAAAAGCCTCTTTCTTCAAAACATGAGCAATCAGTGATCAAACTTCGTCGAATCAGTCAGGTAAGCTCTTAATTTATCATTATTATCAATTTTGTCCATTAATAGAGTTAAAATTCAGAAATTTCACCGTAGAAATATTTGTTTTAATTTAGGGTGCTGCACATACGCGGGTTCATATGGACCAAGCTGTGTATATACACGATTGTGTACAGGGTAAGTCGCGTATGCACAACCCAAAATGTGAAAAAGCGGTTCTAATGGACAAATGAATGAATTTTTTTAGGATGAATATCACCTGGAGGGAATGTGAGCATAGTGCAATCGATAATGAAGTAATGCAAGATCAATTATTGCTCAATATCCTCCAAAATTGTGGATTTCTCAATTTTTTCAAAATGCCAAATATGAAAAGTAATGTCCGGTTGCTCGAGATGCTGGTAGATTATTGGGAACCGGAGGAAGATTTCTTCATGATAGATCAAATGCCCATACACATAGAGGTAGAAGACATATACTTTATTACTGGACTCTCATGGAGGGGAGACCCAGTAGATTTGCACAGCAAGCCTTTTGGAGTGCTTACCGTGGATGACTATGTCCACGTCTATTGTGTAGAGGGGTCCAAGAAAGTAGGGACTCAGATTGCTATAAAATATTTGAGAGATCTACACATGAATATTCTCTTATTCACCATTGGCAGGGTAATGGGATCTGCTTCCTTGCATCAGGCATCTAGGACTCAGATGGGCATAGCTATGGAATGCCTAGCTCACCTGTATGATTGGTGTACAACTCTACTAATGAACATGAAGCAACAACTGACTTCCATCTAGAAAGTAAAAACAAAACATTTCGGATATGGAACCATCTTGATGACATTCTTCTTTGAGAAGATTCCTAGGCTTCGACCCAAAGTGATCTCTTACATCAACAGCCCAAGAGACCCAAGAATTGCCCGATGGGCAGATCTGATGAAGAGACTGGGGGGAAGTGAAGTTCCCCAAACCACCTGGGATGACGAGTTCTTCCAATGGTGGGGAGAACAAATCATCACCGTGGAGGACTACCCCTATGCCAGGATAGATTTCCGCGGTGATCCAGACCTCGTCCTTCCACTTGGCACGGCATGGGGCACAATCGGTAAGATTGCAATTTTTTAATTATACGATTTTTTTGGATTTTTTCAATATATGTGAAAAAAATGTGAAAACAAAACATATTTTTGATTGGATTCAAAAATGACTTACAATATTATGATGATCATGATACAGATATTGGACCAGTCCATCCTGAGGGCTACCCATGGCATAAGCGCCGCAGAGGCGAGGCAGATACTGTAGACCCAAACAGAACCCTCCATGCTGTATAGAGGAACTTGGAGGGTTTAACTCGCCAAGTGCCTATGGCTACAGTGGAAGATCTTCCTGAGGCCATCCAGAGATGGGTAGTAGGAGTACCACATGACTGGGTGCGGTTATTCCGTCGTGTCGCTACTGCAATCGTGTTCTATAGGAACACAAATTTTGGGTAGGGACCACAAGAGTAGATAGATATGATTACCGGAGCACTGTATATTTTTTTATACTGAACATGATCGGGCATAAGCCCTAATTTTGTATGACTTATGGATCCAAATTTTGTATAGTTTTTTGAACATTCTGATGATATACAACGATTTATGATGTGACAAATGTATAAAAATGCATGATGTTTTTGATGATTAAATTTAATTGTATGGAATGATTAATATGCCAATAAATTTCTTGATTAGCTAATGAGTCTTCCATCCAATTGTCTGCTCAAGGAATATGAATGAATGTTAAAAATTGAAATGATCTTTGTAACAAACGTACCCTCAAAAACAACCAGAGTAAAAATGGATCTTGAACCCAATAAGTATTGTTCAATTGTGACACCACCAGCTGGGAGTCCAAGAAAACTACCAACGAATCAACACCCAAAGATAGTGCCTCTGAGAGTAGATAAATAACTGCAGTGTATTCTGCTATATTATTGGAAGCAGGACCAATGCAGACTCCTCTTGATACTAACAGCTGATCGGATGGATGATGAAGCACCCAAGCCACGGAAGCCAAGTTCTGGGTGTGTCTACTAGCACCATCGGCGAAACCATAATGACTCATGTCATTCGACATAACCTGCCAAAGCAGATCAAAAACATCACCATCACATCAAAGACCAAAAACCAGATATGTACAAAAAAAGACTACAATATACAAAAGAAAAATGCCAGGCTGAAGCCTAGGCATAATACCTTTTCAAATAGAGCCCATTTCTGGGCTCCGCCAACTCATTTCCTTCAAAATCAACCAAGGTATATGCTCCTTTTTTAACGAATTTTTTGACGATGAAGGGGCCATACCACATAGACTTAAATTTTCTTGCGCCCAGGGCATCCTTCTCTTGGGCATAGACCAAAACGAGGTCGCCTTCCGAGAAAAACCTAGGTTTGACTGCCTTATCGTACTGAACTTTGACTCGTTTCTTATGCACCTCATTCATCGTGGTGGCATCTCGATGCTGCTCATCAAGATGTTCCAGATGAAGGAGATGTTCTTCGAGACTAGAAGTGTCAGGAAGAAGCTCAACAGTTAACTTAAGAGAAGGAATCTCACATTCAATGGGAAATATGGATTCCAGCTCGTAAAATAGTTGAAACGGACTAAATCTAGTTGCAGTTTTTACTGACGTCCTATATGCCCAAAGTGCAGGATACAGCATGATATGCCAGTTGGATCGAGCTTTATTAATTGTCCTTTGAAGAATGTTCTTCAAGGATTTGTTCACGGCTTCCACTTGCCCATTTTCCTGAGGATAATATGGAGATGAATGCTCCTACCGGAAACCTAATTTTAGATCCAACTCAACCATCATGCTATTCTAAAAATGACTTCCATGATCAGTGACAATCTCTCTAGGAATACCAAAACGAGCAATAACCTGGTTGAAAAGAAAAAGAGTTGTTGTCTCACCATCATTCCCAAAAGTAGGCATAGCCTCGACCCACTTCGTAAAGTAGTCTACTACTACAATAATGTACTTGTGACCTTTAGCCAAGGGTAGGTTACAAGTAGTATAATCAATACCCCACTTTGTAAAGGGACCGACAGTACTGACTGGAAAAAGTGAAGTTGGATGAGTGTGCATTTTTCGAGTATAGACTTGACACGGACGAAACCTTTTGACCAACTCCATACAATCTTTGAAATTTGAAGTCCAAAAGTATCCAGCACGCAAAAAAAATTTGGGCTGTAGCAAGCCCAGATAAATGACCACCACAAGCTCCACTGTGGCAAACATTCAGCACAGCCTCAGCTTCTTCGAGAGTTAAGAAACATCTCAGGATTGAATCAACCCCTCGACGGTATAAAGCATCACCAATAATCAAATAATTTTTAGCCAAGTGATGCAACTTATGGTGGTCATCTTTCAAAAAAGTAGAGGGAAACTTCGCAGTCTCAAGATACACAATGATATCTCCATACCAAGGATCTTGTGGAGAGATGAGAAATAAATGTTCATCCGGGAAGGATTCATCATAGACCATATCTTCCCCACAGGGTAACTCAGAGATTAATTCCGTGAAAACCAATGATTTCTTGGACTTGGCAGACATAAAATCAAGATCAAATTCCTACAAAATCACAATCCATCTATTGTATTTGCCCCCAATCACTCGTCTACTGAGAACAAACTGAAATGGATTGGCTGCTGCCAAAACATAAGTTTTTCGTAGAAGAATATAATGTCTGAGTCATTGTACAACATGAACAACTGCTAAAGCTAGCTTCTCTATCGGAGTATACCGGAGTTCAGGTCCTACCAAGCCTCGACTAAGATAGTATATAACATGCTCTGCAAGAGCATCATCCTCTTGAACCAGAACCATACCAATGGTAGATTCTGCCACTGCAAGATACAAAAGGAAATCCCTGCTATAATCAGGTGGACTCAATATAGGAGTAGAGGTCAATGATTTTTTCAAAGCATCGAATGAGTGCTGAGCGAAGTCATCCCAAAAGAATGGAACTCCCTTCTTCAACAATCTCATAAATCCTTTGGTAACTTCAGCATAATTTACGATAAATCTCCGAAGAAAATTAGCTTTTCCTTGTAGACTTTGAAGTTGACGAATAGACGACGGGGGAGGCAACCGAAGTATTGCCTCAACCTTGAAGGGATCTACCCTAATCCCTTCCCTAGACACAACGAATCCCAATAACCGATCGGATGTAACCGCGAAAACGCACTTGTTCGGATTCAACCTAATCTTGTAGAAACGACATCGTTCAAATACTTGACGGAGGTGAGCAGGATGATCCATTCTCTTTCGAGAACGAGCAGCTAAATCATCCAAATATGCCTCGATAATATGTTTGATGTCGTGGAAGGCATATGACATGGCCCACTGAAAGGTAGCCCCAGCATTTTTAAGACCAAAAGGCATCTTCTTGTAAGAAAAAGTACCCCAGGGACAAATAAAGGCAGTCTTATGCTGATCTTCAGGACGGATAGTAATCTGATTATATCCGGAGAAACCATCCATGAAGGAGAAAATCTCATTACCGGCACACTCATCGATAATCTGATCTATAAATGGTGTGGGGTAATTATCTTTCGAACATGCTTTATTAAGGTCTCTGAAATCAATGCAAACTCGAATTGTTCCTTGTTTTTTATCCACGGGAACAAGATTCGAAACCCACTCTGTCAAAGGAACAGGGAAAATAAATCCCGCCTTGAGCAGCTTCTCCACCTAGGCTTTGATAGCTGCAGCCTTCCTAGGATTGACCGGATGAAGTTTTTGCCTCACAGGCTTAGCATTTTCGTAAGTCTTGATCTCATGCTGGACAATAGATGGATCTATACCAGGCATTTCCTCATAAGACCAAGCGAATACATCCCTAAACTCTTTAAAGAGATCAGTGTAAATTTGAATCTCTTCAGGGGAGCATTCAGCTCCGATGAAGACATTCTCTATAACATTGAGATCCCTGGAAATGTTCACCGGGATAGTTGGAGAAATCACAGCCATGTTCCCTTCAGCATATACCTGTGTTGGTGCTAAAGGGTTCAGGACTGGGCGAACAGGACCAGGAGACAAAGGACTTGGAAAACTTGATTCAACTTCGCTCAAATCAGGTAAAAAGTAAGACCAATGATGCAAATCATCCCACGGTCTATCTATACCAGTCATAGCTTCCAGGATGGCCTCTTTAGATGGAAGAGTGGTATCAAGGCAATCCTGGGCAGAAGAAGAACTAAGTGTCCAAGCCGGAGCCACATCGCCATCCAACTCCTCCGAAGAAAGAGGAGTTGGAATGGACTCTGCAGAGTCAACAATAGATTGATAAGCAATCTCAGCTGCAGACATTGGAAATGCCATTCCACCCACTTGACCTTCCGCTAATGTGGAGGTAGGGGAAGGCAAGGTCCAAGGATCCGAAAAATAATGAGTTCTGAAGAACTCTCTTCGAATAGGAGCCCTGGAGGATGAAATCGCATTTATATGAATGGTAGGAGGTGGAATATCAAAAGTACCCATCAAAGAAGAATACATTCCAACCCCTAAATTCTCAACAGGCGGCTTGGCATTATCCAACTTTGGAATAGTTGAGTCAGTAGATGCATTCGGGTCTACAGGAGAACAGTCCAGTTGATCCACCGTAACAATCCTCCCTTTGTGAGGGAAACAAATAATCTGAAATAATGAAGATGCAATGGCATCCATCTCATAAATCTAGTTTCTCCCCAACAGAAGGTTGTAGTCCAAGCTTGCATCAACTATCTCAACCTCTATATTTACAGTTTTTCCCCCAACACAGATGGGAAAAGCTGGGACAATACCATGCGGTCTGTGAGAATGACCATCAAACGCAGTCAGAAGAGTAGCAGATGGAAAAGCTGCGGGAGATCCAATTCCCTTCCAACATGTGAGAGACATTACACATGTGGAAGCACCCTCATCAACGACCGTCCGGAAAATATTGCATTTCTGGTATGATGATTTAATATGAAAAGCTATATGATGGGGGAGTCTCTTTTTAAAATTAGACATATCAAATGTAATCATAAGAGATTTCTTTGGATCAACAGCCCCAATGGCAGTGAGCAGAGCGCTGCGCTGAGAAGGACAAGACTGGAGCACCTCAAGAGCCGACATGGCACAAGGACTCTGCGCCAGATCTTCCACAATAGAGTAGTTCTGGGCAGCCCTAGCATTTGGATTAATCGTCGTACGCTTAGTAGATGCTTTGGGCATCCGAGGTATAGGCTCAACAGTAGGCTTCGTGATGTGAAGCGGCTCAGTAGCATCGGGAGCACCGTTGGCTTTCGAAGACTCATCTTCGCCATAATCATGGGATCTCGTGGCGATATCCGCATGAGCACTCATCATGTATATGTTTGATGGAGTTTCCCCTTCCTGGGTGCCCCCAGAGGAAGCCCCAGTATTTTGATTCGCGCCAACAACTAGCTGTTGCCCTTGGGGAAAAGGGTTTGTCAACACAGCCTGGGAACTGGAAGAACCCTGCTGAGCTAACAAGCGTTGCGCATCCTGAATTTTAGGGCAAAGGTGAGTAAGATGGTCTCCAGCACATAACTTGCATGGAAACTTCACTTTATTTTTATCCTTTGGACCCTCACCAACATGCTCGTTGGATTTATTTGCATTACCCTTCCCATTCTTTCCCTTTTTCTTATTATTGTTCCATCCCTTCTTCTTCCCTTTGGATTGTTGATTTTATTTAGGGTTAGAAGTCTGAACGACATTTACCGACAAAGATTGAGAAGGCGATGACTCAGCAGGCACAGCCTGACCAGAAGAAGCAGATTGTATAGACAACTGCTGCAATTGACTAAGCAGGTTAGCTGCACCACTATTGATTGACCCAATAAGTCCATCACCATGAGGACCGGGTTTAGTCTTGGATATGTCTAATTTGGAGCGAGGAGCATTAGGAAAATATTTATGAAGGACACCAGACTGAGAATATATCAATTCAAGCTGTTGGGCCCTAAAAATAGCCTGCTCCTCGGAAAATACCCCTAAGAGGGATACATCCTTAGAAATATCTGCCTGCCGAGATTTCAAAAACCATTCCAAAAGAAATTCTCCCGGAATATAAGCTTTAATGAGCCTCTTCCTTCTCCACCATTCCTAAATATGATCAGAAATGTGGGTTGCATCGTCCTGCTTAAAATTAGCTAGGAGTTCAGTCCCGACATCATAACGGACATGCAATTGGAAATGATTTAGAAATATAGTAGCCAGATCTCCAAAAGTAGCAAAATTTCCCCCAGTTAACTCAATATACCACTTGGCAGCGTTTCCAGTCAAGGTGCGTTGAAACAACCTCAACCTAATCGAATCCTCGATTAGGGAGTTAGATGAACACCATAAATGGAAAGTGGTGATATGATCAGCCGGGTCCTCTCCATTCTTGCCTTCAAACTTTGGAATGTCTGAAGGTAGTTTGGTAGGAACCGGAGGCCACCCCGAACTATATCGGATTGGATCATTCGTCAATTTCGACAAATCTGGCAAGTTCAACGTTGCCAGAAAAGGTAAACGAGGAGGAGCCTGAGGATTCCATCCTTGATGGGATGAATTCCCAACATTCTGAAAAGAATAACCTGGATTTGATGAGGCACCAAGTTGCCAGAAAGAACTCGTAGAAAATGTTGGGCCATAGGACCCAACATTTGGAGAAGGACCCCCTCCCAACGTAGAGTTACCAAAGACCAGACCAGTTCCACCCCTCAAAGTAATGAATGAAGAGGAAAGCCCCTGATAGGGGTTCCAAGCGTTAGAAAGAGGGGAAAAAGTCTGATAAGCACTCGACGAAGGGAAAGAAGCATTCCCTTGTTGACCAGCGAAGAACTGATTCCCTGCCCCCACTGCTGTAAATACAGGGTTCCAACCTGTAAAGGTAGTCGAACTCTGACCTCCAGACCAAGGGTTAAAACTCTGAGTCTGAGAAGTAAAAGGAAAAGACCCTAAGGAAGGATTCGAACTAGGAATATGCCCACTTCCGAAGGGGAACCCTTGAAAAGAAGCTGACCCACTAGCCATGGAAGACATGGGTGCAGACGCAATTGCAGCAGCGAAAAAGGAAAACGAAGGAATCCCACTACCGAGCATTCCAAAACAAAAGGGACTAGATTGAGAAGCTTGTGCTTGGGTGAAACCAGAGCCAAACACAGCAGTACTAGAAGCGATCGAAGATATAGCAATTGTGCCTCCTCCTTCTACTGAAGCAGGAGTCTGAATGCCTGCAGCACTCACAGCCGAAGCCGCGTTCCCAGTCGTGGCCATCGAAAGGTATGAATAATATGGATAAGGAATTTTTGGTCTTTTGACTCAGGTCCGATGTACTCAACAACAAACGGATAATCAGGAGGAAGAGGAGATGGAAGTGATTCAGAAAGCTGAGATACTTCCTCTACTTCTACTTCTTCTTCTCCCAGAAATAAGACTCTCGAGGTGAGCGGAGCGCTCCTCTCGGAACCAACACCAGAACCAACTACAAAACCTTCAAGCCCTTGTGGAGGATCTCTCTCCACTGTGTCAGATACCACTGGGTGATATTCACCTGCTATATTACTCCTACGCCTTCTTGAAGAAGGCTCTACAGTTTCGGGAGATAACCCCCGAACTCTCCTCGATCGACGATGTGCTTGATCAACCACTTTAACAGATTAATTAGACTCAAAAAAGTATAAAGCTAAGCAAGCTAGGAGCAAAGAGCACTCACTACAAAAATCCCTAAGATGCAACCAAGCAAGCAGCCTTCGGGTATTTTCGCTCCAGGTGATTAGGACCAGACACCAAAATACGAGAAAGCGAAAAATAGGACCTCCCGAGAGTAGTCTGGGATAATTACGGCCCATGACTACTAGTGAAGGTAACATAAATAGTTACGCCAACCTCATAACAATAGCCTTTGTCGGTGCAAGTACCCAAGCTTCATCGGGGCACCCTCTAGAAGTACTGCTGGAAGTGATATGACGTCTGCCTTAGGTACCACGGGTATTCCCCCCCGCAGTCACCTGTGTGGAATATAGGAATGGCAACTAAGGGCACCAATCCGTGTCAGCAGCCGGGCGGAACGGTCTTAAGGCAAGATCCAGTAAATCAGAGAGGGAGTATCTCTCGTCTCAACCTTCACTTCCCCTCGCGCTTGACTCTCTGGAGGAGAGCTTTCTCGGTCCACCTAACGGAGTTGGATTTCGCTCATTTAATAAACTTCTATGTTTTAGTTTGAGCGGCCTTGGAGAGTTAACTCTCCACTCACCTAATCCAAGGCCCTACAACCTAGCTAGTTGATGTATGACACTTAATAAAAAACTTGCTAGTTGTTTTTAAATTATTGCGCTTATTTTAGTTGGCTGTTATATTAAGTCAAGGGAATATGGAAATGAAACTCGTGATGTTTTATGACGTAGAAAAGAAATTAATGAAAACCAAACTACATGCAGATGCAGTAATTTCCTTTCGATGAAAAGAAATTTCTACACGGGTTCTACGAGACTATTTTTTCTTTTCAGATATCAAACCTCACACTCGCAAAATTTATGAAAAAGACTACAAATGTTCAAGTGCACCTAATGCAAATTACTAAGAGCATGCCAATTCTAAGATGCAAAATCTAACAAAGCAAAGAGAAATTTCCAAGAATCCCCCAATTCTATCACTTTTCCGGTTGTCCACAAAGCTAGTTCCCAAATCAGAAACTCTCAGTATAAAGACACCAAAATATGCTTGAAATAAGAGAAAGAAAACAATAAAAATTCCCTTCCCAAATCAAGTCAGAAACCGAAGGTAAGAAATCTCAACAAGGCTTCAAAAGATGAAAAGAAACCAAAAAATGCAAAACAAAAGCAATGGCAAAACAAAATGTTTTTGAGCTTTTTGAATTTTATAAAAAGAAGATTTCAAAGAGACCAAGAAGAACTATGCAATTCCCAAGCCAAACAATCTCTGAATTTCAAGCAAAACTTCAACAAAAATGCTCCAAATCTTATAGTGCCACTTAGTAGCAAGATTTATACGAGCAAAAGGAAGACAAGAAACTCAGTAACTCAGCCCAGAAGAATAGCACAATCTTGCAGCAAAAAAACTTCAAAGACCCAAAAATGACTCCTCAAAAATTGCAACAAGACCTAGTCAAATGAAATCAAGAAAACCAACCGAAAAGCAGGCAAAAATTAAAGTGCAAAGTAAGACATAAAGTTAGGAAAGAGCATATGAGCAGAAGCTCTCTGTCATGATTAAGCAGAATAGCCAAGAATCTCCAGAAAGAGATCTTGGTACTCGAACCAGAAATGCAAGCACTAAAAAACAAGATTTTCCAAATGAGCCAGTCTTCAACTAAACAAGAGAGAAAAAGACCAATAACCACTTTCAACACAATCCAGAGACTAAAAGGACACTGCAGGAATAGGTCTACACAGGCAGATAAGACCAAAAAGTCAAATAAAATATTTCAAGTTGTGCCTGTGCATAGTTTTACTGAGTGCTTTTGAAACAAGAGTGCATACGATCGTACAAAGGAAAAACGCGTATACGCGACTTCCTTTCACCAACTCTGCATGTATACAGGTCTGTGTAGAGGAAAAATAGCGTATGGAAAGGTAAATAATGAAAAATAAAAATGATCAAGCCCGGCTAAAGAACCAGGTCTTTAGTTTGACTGAGAAAAAACTAACTGGACTGGAAATAATGATAAAAACTATCGGAGACCTTTAAAACAGGTGAAACCACCCAATAGGGAAATCACAAGAATGTGATCCCCAACGGAGTCGCCAGTTCTGTTTCGAGAAATAACTCCCTAGAGGTCATTGGGTGAAAAACCTCCACAGATCAGGGCATGCTATTCGAGAAGGATGCACACAACCAAACTTGTATGCTAAAAACTAGATAACATCGATTTTTAGGGTTTTGTATGTTTAGGGTTTTCTCTTATTTTTCAATAATAACAAGACCCTTGAGCCTCATTGTCATGCAGAGTTTAGACGCATGTAGCTACCACATCTCTTCTCAAAGATAAGCTACCATCGCCCTAGCTAGTTTATGACCATTCTATCTATAATCATATTTCAATCATTTGATATTAATGAAATGAATTTGTATTTCTGCTACATTTATGTTTTTATTTTTATTTATGTATTTTATTTCGTTCCTCCATAAATCCAGATTTATTTTACAGCTCCATGAGGGTTTGAAACATATTTCAGTTTCAATGTTTTGCAATTATCTTAAGTATACTTCATGCAAGTGACACGGTCTCCAAATATCATATTAGAGAGTGAAAAATATCTCATTTGAAATTATTTTTTATTATCTCAAATGGTTTTTTTATGAAATTTGATTTTGTTTCCCGTTTGAGAGATATGAGAAATTGAATTTACACATGTTTGGAACATTGCGCCACTGCGCGTCCTATGATTTTGTGGAATCATTTTCTCACCCCGCAAGTCATCAAATTTCAAGTGTCTTATATCATTGGAAATATCTATTCAATACCTCAAATGGGTCTTTGACGAAATTTGATTGCATCACCTATAGCAGAAGTTATCAACAAAGTTGTAGTAAGAGGTCCATTTCAACCAATATCTGGATCAGTGGTATCATATCGGTCTGTTCTTTCTTGATATTTCTTTGCATGCCCCCAACAAGGTCAGATTATAAGGATTTAGGGATCGATCTCGTCGAACCTTTGCAAAATTAGCCTCACAAACCCCTACGATCTCCCATGGCAGAAGAAAATAAAGACGAGAGAGCAGGAGACCATATCAAAATATTGCTTGAGGAGGCCCTCTAGAAACAAAGGAATGAAATGATGGATAACTTTGACCAGATCCTTCAACGACTGCCCACTGGCAGTGCATCTGCATCCAACAGCCACTCTGGAGACGCCACTCTTTTCAAGGTACAAGTCAAATTCGACATTCTTGTATTTGAAGGCCAAATATATTCAGATGTCATAGATGGATGGTTGAATTTGCTAGAAGGGTATTTTTCAATCCATTATTTCTCTGACCGAGAAAATATTACTCTTTCACTCCTCAAAGTTTTTGCCCATGTCAAATATTAGTGGGAAATCTACTGTGAGAAAAAGGACGAGAGGGAACCCTCTCCATTCTCGACCGAACCCACTTGGAATTTGTTCCAAGATGGCATCAAGAAAAAATATTCCTCTGTGTGGAGCTATGAGGACAAGTACATCCAATGGACCACGTTGTGGCAGCAAATGGATCAAGATGTGCACAATCTCACGAATTTGTTCCATACCATGCGCACAAAGTTGGGTATTAAAGATTCAGAGAGACATTTGGTGCTAAAGTACCATAGTTTTTTGAACATATACATTCAAGAGGAAATGGAGTTCCTCAACATTACCTCGCTTGGTTCGGCATATCGATATGCTGCCAAGATCGAGTAGAAATTTAAGCAGAAGAAGCGAGACTTTGGATCTTTGAATTTGAAGCCAGGGAAAGGTGCCCCCGAACCACAAAACAAGGGGCAAAGCCAAAGTGGGGTGGCTCAGAAAAACACCACAAATATAAATAAGGACATAAGGAAGTGGTGTAAATTTCATAATAGCCCCACTCACAACACAAGTGAGTGTCGGACCAGATAGTCATTGGTGGCTAAACTGAAGGCATATGAATCAGACGCATGTTCTGATTATGAGTCAGAACCGGACAAGGGGAATGAAAAATGGAAGCAGATCATGGATGCAGATCCCAGTTCCATTGTTACCATGACCAAACTCTACAGGAAGGATCCTAACGATCCAGAGGAGGGGAAGCACATCTTCCATTCACAGATGTGGGTGAAGGGTTCTCCACTGCAATTCCTTGTCGATAGTGGAAGCCAAAAGAACCTCATTTCAATAGAGGTCGTAAAGAAGCTTGACCTACTGACCACAACACACCTGCAGTCATATAGCATCGGGTGGCTTCACCAAGGAAGAGATCTCTATGTCAACCAGCAGTGTCGCCTTTCGTATAGCATCAAGCCCTTCACGAATGAGATATTGTGTGATGTTTATCCTCTTGAAATGTATGATGTATTATTGTGTCAACCATACTTATGGAAGCAACATGTTGTGTATGATTCTAGACCTCATTCTGTTATTATTAGTTTGGGAAATAAGTTCTACAGGATATCGGAGGTAGTACTGCCTCTCTCCATCTCTTTGATTACTGCAAAGAAATGCGGTAAGATTATTTCCCAAAATAGGAAATTTGTTTTCATTATAATTCACCCTCAGGGAAAGAAGAATATTATTGCCACAACCTCCAAACAGGGCTCCCCTACATGGCAGTAACAAATGGAAAAAGCTATGGAGGAATATAAGGACATTTTCTCCTCACCCACAGAGGTTCCTCTACACTTTCAAGTCAAGCACTCCATTGATCTAACCACAGGTGCACCATTTCCTGATGTTTCCATACCTCATATGACCACACAGATAGAATCCACACGTGTACTGTCTAACATCTTCCAACAAGTCCATGACATCTTGGAGAAATTCAATTCCAAGTACAAGAAACGCCAAGATCAACATCAAGTGCCACACAAGTTCTAGGTGGGAGACACATTTTGGTCACATTTGCAGAAGGAGTGCCTCTCTAGACCCCACCGCAAGCTACACCTACTTCAAAGTAGGCCAACTCCTTCACCAGGGAAAGTGGTTCACCAGTGATGAGGTTAAACAAAAATTTTCCTACCTCATGGAGGCTCTGCATGAAATGGGGACCATTACTTTCTAAGGGGGGAGGAATGATATTGGTGGCCACCCTCCTATTCGACCTAGTCAGTTTCATCAGTTTTCTTATTTACTATTAGAATTTTTTTTATTCTTGAACTTTCGAAGCCATTTTGAGGCCCTAAACAGTGTATTCCTCTGAGATATCTTTCCAACGAGGTATCATACCGGTCAAATAGAGATACTATGACCAAGTTATGCCCCAGGAAGTTGGTTGCCCAACTAACCCGTACAAGGCCCATAAACTCTTGGTGTTACATCTCCTCCGGTTAGGGTTTTGGTTGTTTAGGGTTTTCTCTTATTATTAATTAATGAAAATTCCCTTGAGCCTCATTGTAACACAGATTTTAGAGGCATGTAGCCGCCATTTATCTTCTCAGAGATAAGCCACCATCACCCTAGCTAGTTTATGTCCATTTTTTCTGTAAGAATATTTCAGTCATTTGATATTAATGAAATAAATTTTTATTTCTACTACGTCTTTGTGTTTATGTTTATTTCTGTGTTTTATTTCGTTTCTGCATAAATCCATATTCAGGTTACAACTCTATGAGGGTTTGAAACATATTTCAGTTTCATTTTTGCAGTAATCTTCAGTATACTTCATGCAAGTGCCACGGTCTCCGCAAATCATATTAGAGAGTGAAAAATATCTCATTTTAAATTATTTTTTACTATCTCAAATGGGTTTTTATGTAATTTTATTTCATTTCCCGGTTTGAGAGATATGAGCAATTGAATTTACACTTGTCTGGAACATTGCATTGTTGCGCATCCTATGAGTTTGTGGAATCATTTTCTTACCCCATAGGTAATAAAAATTCAAGTGTCTTATATTATTGAAAATATCTATTCAATACCTCAAATGGATCCTTGACGAAATTTGATTTCATCACCTATAGCAAAAGTTATCAGCAAAGTTGCACCAAGAGGTCCATTTCAACCAAGATCCAGATCAGAAATCAAAATGTCACTAATTTTAAATATATAAACCTAGATAAATGTCTTTCTAAATAATCACATTATCAATATTTGATCGACGTTTCGAACCGACTAATGTGGTTCATCCTCGGGAAAAGGTAAAAAATCCCATGGATCTTAATGAATAAATAGTGTGGATGCATCGTTGCCCGAGATTAGTCATTGAAAAACTAGCCGTTAATTTATTAGTTATTTGATAAATTAATAAATATTATAGAGAGATTAAAATTTCAATTTAAAGGATTCAATTAATAAATATTATATTTATAATTTAATTAATATAATATATAGGATAATATAATATCAAGGGAAAAAAAGAATGAGGGGGGCAAGGAAATAAAACCCTAAAAAGGGGAATAACAGGGAAATATTAAAAGAAACTAGGACAAAGAGTAAGAGGGGTGGGAAATCGCCTTGAGAGGGCTAGATTCCAACTATTACTCAATTTCCACCCATCATCCCTAAGAATCTCAATATGGATGATGGGTGGAAATTGGGTAAGAGCTGGACTCCAACCCTCTCGAGGTGATTTCTTGCCCCTCTTGCTCTCTTTCTCGGTTTCTTTTAGTCTTTCTTTGTTATTCCCTTTTTTAAGGTTTTATTTTAGTTTCATCCCTTGTCTTTATTTATTTCCTTGGCCCCACCCCCTTTTTTGTTTGCCCTTGATATTATATTATCCTATATATTATATTAATCGAATTATAAATATAATATTTATTAATTGAATCCTTCAAATTAAAATTTTAATATTTTTATAATATTTATTAATTTATTAAATAACTAATTAAATTAATAGCTAGTTTTTAAACAACTAGTTTTCAAAAGTCTAGTTCAATGGCTAGTTTTTCAGTGACTAATCCCGAGCAATGGTGGATGTATTTATTCATTAAGATCCATGGGATTTTTCACCTTCTCCTAAGGATGAACCATATTAGTTGGTTCGAAACGTCAACCAAATCCTAATAATGTGATTAATCTAAAAGACATTTATCTAATTTATGTATCACAAAAGTATTAGATCTAACATATATAAAACCTATACCACTTCAATAAATCAAAAATATTATAGTAGATGCACGTATAAGTGATGAAGATCAGACCAACAAGTGGAAGAAGCAACTGCCTAAGTAACTCAAAAAGAAATTGAAGCAATATTAGGTAATAAAAATAGTCCAAAAAACTAGAGGTAAAGATATCTTTATTAGCTAGTTAAATGGAAATAAAAATTAGGAGAAGATGTTATATGGATGACAACAAAATATATTATCAAGTATGGCACAAGTGTTGAGAAACTTATGAACAACTCTTTTCTTCCCCGGGAGTCTAGTGTAACAACATCTACATGCCAATACCATTTTTTACCTTGTTGAAATTTGCAACAAGAAACATTGAAAATGGCAACCATAAATGGAATCCAGAAAACGACACCCGGGAATGGCAACATATGAGGCTTCTAATTTAATTTTCCCTTAATTAAATTGGAAGAAAAATTGTAATTTCATCTCATGACAACTTGTATTAGTTAACTGAGTCAAGAAGACTTATTTAGCTTAGGAAATTCAAGTTATAGGTCAAAGAGGATGCATGTAGAGGATTTTCCTATTTTTAGGAGGTCCAGTTACAGTTATTTGTGAGTTGTAATTAGTTAACTCAATTAAATGAGTTAAAACCAGTTTCAGTAGTTCTAACTGAGAGATGAGCTAGTGAGAGGTCCAGTGAATTAAATCTGATTTAATTCACATGTAGTGATCAATCATTTAACTAATAATTCTCTATAAATAGATGTTGCATGTCAGTTCTAAGAAAGGCCCAGTTGAGACTAAGGTTAAAGGGAAGAGATATATTAGTTATACTATTAGAAAATTGTACAAGTCATGCATGAGTTCATCGGGAAGGACTTAAAGGATTTCAAATCATTATTTGGTATCTTTATAAATAATAGGGGCTCAATTAGCCCAAGAATGTGTAAGGAAGGTAGGCCAGGCAAAGGAAAGAAAAAGGTTAAATACTTGACTGATTTTTCTTTGATTGCAAGCCTGATCCAAGCTAGATCAGAGTGAGACAGTCAGCAGAGTGAAGGAATCTTCTCAGTGGAAAAAGAGAATTGTATTTTTTCATTATCTTGACCATATGCAATATAGAGATAGAGGATGAGAAGTTTTCTTTCCCTAGATACATCTTGTGTTGTGTGATTGATTGCCTCTTTCTCTTACTTGTTATGTGATTGTGTGATCGTGTTTTGGTTTTACAAATTATAGAAGGATTCGGTATTTTGTTTTAGTACATTACAAGATCAGATTTAATCCCATGGATATATTTTATACATGGTATCAGAGCGCCATGAATCACAATAGAAGAGAAAAATAGAGATTTTTTTGAAAAAGGTTCAAATTTGCAGATTTATTCTTCAGGATCCAGCAGCAAATCAAGATGTCTTCCAATGACTTGAGACTCAAATATGCTCTTGAGGAAAATTGGAATTACATAGCATGGAATGACAGGATGGAGGCAATGCTCAAGGACAATGGACTAAAGGAATTTATAGACAATGATATTCCCTAGCCCGCAGCAGTAGATGCTCAATTTCTTGATGAATGGAAGAAGAAGGTAGAAAAGGCGAGAAGGATCTTATTAGAGGGAGTTCAAGATCATATTTTCTTGAGTATCCATGGAAGGTGACTCCATATTCTATGTAGAAGGCCTTGATATTTCTGTTTCAGAATAACGTTGACCACGGGAAGTTTTCGCTGAAAGACAAGCTCAGAAAGATCAAGATGGATGAGGGCGATATGATCTAGAAATACTTGATGAAGTTCACTTAGTGTTAAGATGAGCTTGGAAGTGTTGGGGTGACTGTTTTTTATGATTATTTGGTGATCCTAACACTTCTAGGCCTTCTCAAGAGCTTGTTGAGATTCAACAAGAAAATTTCAGCACCCACGCCTAGTTGCATTAAGCACCCAGACTAGGGTGGGGTCCACAGTGTTACTTTTTGGGTGTATGTCTATTTTAGTTATCCCTTAATTAAGATGGACAATAAAATGTAATATATTGTCAATGTAAACTTGAAATAGTTAAATGACAATGATAAACTCAGTTAGCTAGTGGATTTCTAGTTATAGGTAGTTGGTGAGGCATGCAGAGTAATTCTAGTTGTAACAGAGTTCAAAGTGCAATGGTGCATTAGTTAATGCAGGTTGTAATCAGTTTAACTTAGTTAAGTGATTTAACCTCAGTTGTGCTAGTTGTAACTGAAGATACAGCAGTGAGAGATCAAGTGAATTAAATATTAATTAATTCACAATCATTGTTCTCACATGAAACTGAGGATTTACTATTATTAGCTGCATGCATGTCAAATCCAGTGGAGACCCAGTTGATTTCTAGGTGAAAGGGAAGTTGAATAGCAATTGTAGGATTATTGGGTTGCACACATGCAACCAAACACCCATTGGAGTGCCCATGATACTTGCGCAGTCAAGGAAAGTAAGAATTCCTATATTTTAGGGATTGCATCCATCAGGAATTGGGCAAGCAAGACAGGTTTTCTAGAGGCTGAGAATTGGCTATGTGTTGGTCAGTTTTGCACATGAAAGTGTGAGACAGCTAGCTGAGTACTGGAGGGCTCTTATGAGAATATTTTTGTATGTAATTGTTTCATTAGGGGAATTTTGAGGTCTAAAATGGGCCTCCTAAGGAAATTATAAAATAATAGCGGAAATAATAAAATAATATATGATTACATCATCAAATTTTAGAGGGAAAAAAGAAAAAACTACTTTTTCAACTTGTATTTTGAACTTATATCCCTAAGGGTTTACTCAAATTTTGAGCGAGAATACTTGTTGGATGCAAAATATAATTCCTCATCCAAATATTACCCATGTTGCATACTTTTGATGGACTTTGCTATATGAAAAAAGAGAAATACATAAAAAACATGATTGCAATCACGTTTTTTTATGTATTTCTCATTTTTCGTGTAGGAGGGTCCATCAAAAGTATGCAACATGGGTACTCCTTTGATGAGGAATTAAATTTTGCATCCAAAGAATATTCCCGCTTGAAATTTGAGTAAACCCTTAGGGAGATAAGTTGAAAATACAAGTTGAAATAATATTTTTATTATTTTATTATTTTTTAATCTTTTTACTTTTTTACTCCAAAAATGGTGAATCATCCCCCATGGTTGACATCATTACCTTGAATCCTATTGGTTCTTATAAATTTTATTTTAGTAGTAAATTTTTCTTAGGAGGCCCATTTTAGACCTCAAAATTCCCCTAATGCATGATCCATGCCTAATATACAATAGAAGATAGTGGGATTTTTCGCTATAATCTTTCCTCGGGAATTTATCTGTGTTGTGGTTGATTTGAATCTTCTTCATGTTCATGTGATTAGCGATTGTGTTTTTAATTCCGCAAAAGATTTGTAGAAGTGATTTAGTGTTTAATTTTAGTACATTGTTATATCGGGTGAATCCAAGATATACATGCATGTTGTATAATTTCTACATGGTATCAGAGCACAAGAAATTACAGAAGTGAAGCAGGAGCTGAGTTTGTGACTAGATAGAATTCGAATTCGCAAAAAGACTTTCTTGGTGCTACAGCTGATTCAAAATCGAAATGGATTTCAATGGCTTGAGGTTGGAGTATGCACTCGAGGACATCTCAAACTATATTTCTTGGAAGGAAAGGATGGAGGCAATACTCGAAGACAATGGCTTGAAGGAATTCATTGACAATGATGTTCCTAAACCTGTTGTGGCAGATGCTGCAAATCTTGATGCATGGAAAAAGAAAGTGGTAAAGGTGAGGAGGATCCTATTGGGGGGAGTACGAGACCACATTGTCTCAAGCCTCCATGGGAAAGACACACAATATTCAATGTGGAAGGATTTGACAAATCTAATCCAAAGCAGCGGTGACCATAGGAAATTGGCACTCAAAGATAAAATCAGGAATATCAAGATGGAAAAGGGTGACACCATTCCAAAATATCTAACGAATTTTGTTCCAATGTTGGGATGAACTAGGGAGTGTTGGAATAGCAGTCACTGATGATGATTTGGTGAGCTTGGCTCTCCTAGGACTTCCCAAGAGTTGGCACAGTTATCAACACTCTGTCAATGGAAGGGAAAAATTTCCAGATTGGGAATGACTATGGTTGGATTTGGTGCAGGAGGAGTTCAGACGGAACACCAAATATGGATCTTCATCTAAGAATGAGGATGAAGAGGATTTTTATTTAGCTTCCAAGGCATGGAAGGGGAAGGGGAAGAAATTCCATTCTAAATCTGAGTCCAAGAATGGCAAGAAGCAAGACATGTCCAAGGTGAAGTGTTTTCACTATCATGAGCATGGGAATTTTGCTACTAACTATCCACAAAAGAAGAAGAAAAAGAAGGTTGGAGGATCTGCAGCTGGTGAGGCCCTTGCCTCACAATTTGAGCTTGACTTCTCATTCATCGCATGCATGGTGTCTAGTGCATTTGGATCTGTGTGGTATTTGGATAGTGGTGCTTCCTTTCACATGATGGGAGATAAGGAACTTTTTAGTAACTTGGAGAAGAAGGATCTCCAGAGGCATATTGAAATGGGCGATGATGGGCAGTACAGTGGTACCAGGATTGGTACCATTACCTTTCAGAGGCAGTCAGGTAAACCCTTTCAATTAAAATATGTAATGCATGTACCGGGTCTGAAGAAAAATTTGGTCTCAATCACAATGTTAGAGGATAGAGGCTATGATGTTGTTTTTAGTGAAGGAAAATATTTCCTACGACATAAAACAATAGGACAAGCCAAGAGGATAGGGATTCGAATTAAGAATCTCTACAAGTTAGAGGTAGATAGCCGCGCAACAATGATGGGCAAGGCAGATCAAGTGGTGAGCCGAGATGAGGGCAAATTATGGCACAGGAGATTGGGTCATCTTCCATTAGGGGAATTTTGAGGTCTAAAATGGGCCTCCTAAGGAAATTATAAAATACTAGTGGAAATAATAAAATAAGATTTGATTACATCATCAAATTTTAGAGGGGAAAAAGAAAAAACTACTTTTCCAACTCGTATTTTCAACTTATCTCCCAAATTTTTTACTCAAATTTTGAGTGGGAGTACTCGTTACATGCAAAATTTAATTCCTCATCCAAGGATTACCCATGTTTCATACTTTCGATGGTTCCTGCTACACAAAAATGAGAAATACATGAAAAACGTGATTGTAATCACGTTTTTTTAATGTATTTCTCATTTTTTGTGTAGCAGGGTCCATCGAAAGTATGCAACATGGGTACTCCCTGGATGAGGAATTAAATTTTGCATCCAACAAGTAATCTTTCTCGAAATTTGAGTAAAAAATTTGGGAGATAAGTTGAAAATAAAAGTTGAAAAAATAATTTTATTATTTTATTATTTTTTAATATTTTTACCCTTTTACTCAAAAAATGGTGAATCATCCTCCACGGTTGAAATCATCATCTTGAATCCTATTGGTTCTTATAAAATTTATTTTTTTTGTACAATTTTCTTAGGAGGCCCATTTTAGACCTCAAAATTCCCCTAATGCACCATGGAGCCTTGAAAGTCATGCAGCAAATTTCTACTGGTCTTCCCAGAGGTACACTTGTGCAGTCAAACACATGAAAGGGATGTACTATGGGAAACTATGTAAAGGTCACATTTCAATAGAAGGAAAACCGAGCTTCGAGGATCCTTGAGAGATTTCACATAGACGTGTGTGGTCCTTTCTCTATTTCTTCAAGAGAAAAACATAAGTACTATGTAATATTTGTTGATGACAATTTTAGTAAGTGATGGATATTCTTCATGGAGAAGAAAGATCAAACATTCTCTAAGTTCTTTGATATTAAGGCACTGGTGGAGAAAGAGTCGGGGAATCAAGTGAAGGCTCTTAGGAGCGATAATGGTGGAGAATACATCTCTAACAAATTCAAGAACTTCTGCAGCAAAGAAGGAATTTGAAGAGAACTCATAGCGCCTCATAACCCATAGCAAAATGGGTCACGGAGAGGAAGAATATAACTATTGTGGGTCCAGCACAAGCAATGTTTCATGATCAAGGCCTACTGATGCATCTGTGGGCAGAAGCATGCAACACTGCAGTACATGTGCAAAACCATTGTCGTCAAAGAGTACTTGGCATGAGTACACCTGAAGAGGCTTTCACTGGTAAGAAACCTAATGTTTCACACTTTAAGGTTTTTGGCTCATCTGTTTATGTGCATGTGACCAAGGACACTAGGAAGAATTTGGAACCAACAACTGAGGTTGGGATTTTTGTGAGGTACAATGAAACACCCCATAATTATCGTGTGTATTTTCCAAACAAAAGAATGATTTTTGTGCAACGGGATATAAAATTTGATGAGGAGAAAGGCATGTGGTTGTCCCTTGAGAGGGAGTTTTACTTGCATGAAAAGGAGGAATTGTTGGTTCCCAAGGATGAGTCTCAAGATGTGGATCAACCACATGAGGAGGTTCATGGAGTGGAGGAAAAAATTCATGCAGATCCATCCATCAGAAATGGAAGAAGGCACACCACAAAAGCTGATAGATTGAGACTTGATGTTGCAGAGAATGTAGGAGCCCCTACTTCACAGTGCAGATAGAAACAGTCTCCTGACTAATTTACTGGATACATGGCTCTTATGAGAAAATGTATTTTGACTGAACCATCTTTCTTTCAGGAAGTAGTGCAGAAACCAACTTGGGTTGATGCAATGGTGGAGGAGTATGACTCCATTGTCAAGAACAGTGCATGGGAGATAGTCCCAAGACCAGTCGACAAATCAGTGGTTGGATCGAGATGGATATACAAAGTAATGCAAGCTGATGATGGGAGTGTGGAGCAGGGAAAATTTTAAGGATGGAAAATTATCTTGAAGTTTAAAATATTGGCGAATCTCACTAGTCCTTAATATGCAAACTATAAAAATTTTATTGATGCATTTGTAAAATTATTAAAATTTATAATGATTTTATACATACTCTCTATATAATGTTTGCGATTTTTAACGTAAAATAATTTTATAATGTAAAATTTGGGCGAATTATTTTTATAAAAAATGGAAATTGGCGAATCTTTTTTTTGTAAAAATCATGAAAATTAGCCCACCGGCGAATAATAGCCCCTAAAATTTTCCATGGTGTGGAGAAATACAAGGCCAGATTTGTGGCTCATGGATTCTCACAGATCGAGGGGATAGATTATGATGATAATTTTTCACCTGTTGCAAGTTACTCTTCCATAAGATCCATCCTTGCACTCTTAGCGCAAATGGGCTGGCGCATTCATCAGATGCATGTGAAAACTATGTTTCTCAATGGGATCATTGAGGAAGCAGTGTACATAGAGCAGCTTGAAGGTTTTGAAATCTTCAACAGTGATTCGCATGTGTGCTGACTCAAAAGAGCATTGTATGGGCTAAAGCAAGCACCTCGTGCTTGGTACACTCAGATAGACAACTATTTCACCGAACTGGGGTTCACCGAAAGTGAAGCAGATGCAAACCTGTACCAGATTTTGGTTGAGGGTAAGATATTGATCATTTTTCTTTATGCTGATGATCTAATTTTGACTGGTGATGAGCAGTTGATACACTCATGCAAGGAGGATCTTGCACGGGAGTTCAAAATGAAGGACATGGGAATCCTTCATTATTTCCTTGGATTGGAAATATGGAAGCGGGATGGTGAAATTTTTGTGTCTCAAGGCAAGTATGCAAAAGAGATACTGGGTAAGTTTAACATAGACATCTGAAAACCCATGGATACTCGTCTTCCAGGAAATTGGAGGAAAGAGGATCTACTTCTGGTGAGGTAGTGGATGCTATTGTCTATAGGTAGTTAGTGAGTTCACTAATGTATTTGGTGAACACGAGACCGGAAATTTGCTACGTAATTAACTAGCTGAGTCAAGCTATGGTTAAGCCTACCAAGCTCTTTTGGAAGGTAGGGAAGCATGTACTGAGATAACTGAGGGGCACACTGGTACATGGTATGTTAGTCATCAATATTTTTCACTTGTTAGTGATGACTAGTTCTCACAACCAAGTTTTCTAGCAGTT